>APFE031352867.1:0-86819 GCA_000404065.3 Pinus taeda
ATACTTTGGGTCAAGTTTGAAGTTTAAAATTATTTGTATTTGTTTATTTGTTTATATACAAAGAAGAAGAAGAAAAACAAAAACAAAAACTGAATTCTCTATGTCAAACTAACAGTTAGTTTTATTTTTTTTCTGTAGCCAACAAATTTTTCGACTTCAATGTGAGTGAATTCAAACACAAACATGAACGAGTTGACTTGGAATCAATACTTTCAAGCCTGTACCATTCAATTGATATAAAACACAAGAGAACCCCTACCAAGATTCCCTAAAGAAACATGTTCCTTGAAATTTTATATAATTTTAAAATGCGTGTGCCCTTTCGAAAAAATTGATAATGCATTCACATTTTTTCAGTCTCCGGCTGATTTAAAATATATTTACTCAGATTTGAAGTTAAAATACATTTATATAGTATTTTTATTTTTAAAATATGAATTTTTAAATTCACCTAATTCTCTATTTAACAGCAGGTTTTATCATTTTTTCTCTGGCCAACATTTTGTTTGAAAATATGAATTTTTAAAGAAAGATACTTCGATCTTTATGCCAAAACTTAACAGCAATTTGTACATACTTTTACAATGGCAGAGATTTTTTTGAACTTCAACATTCTTAAATTCGTACACAAACATGAACAGGGGAACTTGGGTATTAATACTTTGAACCCTTTGTCATTCAAAATGATATAGAACACACAACACCCCTAACATGATACTTGAAATTTAACTAATTTCAAATGAAACAAGGACTGTTCTCGCTTCAAGCAACCCCCACCACCTAGTTAAACCTGGAATTACTAAGAGGCTTTGGTGAAATCCTTGAAATGATTGTGAAGAGGTTTCCAAAAAGTGCAAAATATGTTTTTCTGCTACAATGCAGTCGGGTTCTGAGATGCACAATCCTTCATGAAATTCCAATCATTCGTTTAACCCAGAATACTAACAAAGATTATGTTTGATCTGTGCACAATGAATGGAACTGTGAACGGGGTTTGAAGACAAGCACTAGAGGGCTTGCATGTGGCCAACAATGGCGAGACATGTTATATGATGGAATGGATGCAGATTATTTTTTTTATCATGTAGGCATATCTATATCACCAGAAAGAGATGTTCTCGAAGAGAGTGAGGATGTATGCCTACTACACTGCTATCTTCATATCTATATCACCAGAAAGAGATGTTCTCGAAGAGAGTGAGGATGTATGCCTACTACACTGCTATCTTCATATCTATATCACCAGAAAGAGATGTTCTCGAAGAGAGTGAGGATGTATGCCTACTACACTGCTATCTTCGAGAACAAGCACCACTTTGAAGGAATCTACCAATAGAGAGAGGAGATGAATGAACCACACAGAGCTCTATCCGGGTGGGGCAGACACAAAAGAGGTGGTGCTAAATGATTTACTGTTATTATTATACCATCCACCAATCCATTTGGACTGAAAGAAAGAATACCCTGAACCATGTGGTCCTCAACGATACGTGGAGTCACTAAGAACACATGAACTACGGGAGACTAAGGAGCTTTTGCTGGTGGAGAAGTGATTGATCCAGCATGGAGTCACTAAGAACACATGAACTACGGGAGAGGACTAAGGAGCTTTTGCTGGTGCAGAAGCGATTGATCCCGCTGGACCACACCTTTACGTTGTTTACCCCCCCCAACCCCGCCTTCCTCAAAAACCTGTGGGGGCAGGTTATATGGTAGGTTCATTTGGGATCAACTCAGTTGATTGCTGGTTGTTATTTCCAAGATCAGATGTTCCAGCACTTAAAACCAGGGATATCTTGCACTTGGAATATGGTTTCATCCACTGACACAGTTGGCACTTTTCAGGTATTGCAACATGATGAAACTTCATTACTTTACAATCTGGTTTTTGGACAGGGAGATATGATTGATGGAACATCTGTGATGCTTTTCACCTGTCCAAAGTGTGAGTTTATGGCATGAAAGTGCTATACTTCGCCATTTGCACATATTGGCATTCTGGCAATTAATCTGCACAAGCTGGTGCAGGAAGCGTATACACTGTTCAAGTAACCAAATAAGAATATGCCAGTAAACTCCTGTATAGAAAAAATGTTAAATATAATTGATGCTTGTTGGAATGAAAGAATCTGATTATAATTGATGCTCGTTGGTATGAAAGAATTTGATTGGCAGGAAGGTAACACGGTTGTGATAAGATAAATGATACCCTCTTTATCTGAATTCGATAAAGGAGAAACATTTTACTCAAATGTTAACTGTACTGTTGAGAATGGAATAGTGTAAAAATTTTCTACCAGCTCAAATACTGAAGCAAATGGCAAAGGCTTAGTCTTCTGGTTTATATGAAATAATTCAGTATGTGGTAAAGATACTAGGCTGCATTTATCACCAGTCTAGATCCATCTTAACTACAGATCTACCAAGCGCCTAGAAGGATCAAATCTCTTTTCACTCTAAAAGAGGTTTGCACCTCAAGAGATTTGATTCCTCTCAGCACTTGCTAGATCTGGCGTTAAGATGGATCTAGGTTGGTTTAATTATTAATAATTGATAAATGATAATTATTAAATTATTTATTTTATTTTATTTTTATTTGACGTGGTCAAAATGTTTTAATTAATAATTATTATCTTATTTTATTTTAATTTTGTTTATTTTTTTAATTGTATTTTATTTTTATTGTTATTTATTTTGACTAAGTCAATATGTTTACATAACATAACCTAGCCTTACAACATCTCTTCCACACTGGGAAGGAGAGAGGCGCGACTATCTTCAAAGACCAATACAATCATGACTCATGAGTTTCATTCCTTCTTTAGTGTTATTTGATCATGGGAATTTTTCAGTGTTCCACGAGGACTCCCCCCCCCAGGGGTCTAGTTTCCTAGCTCCCCCGAGCTCCAGGGACTCGGGGACAAGAAAGGGTCGTTTCCCCACACTCCCAAAAAACAGGGTACGCAAGGGGACGTGCCAGGGGTTCGTTTCCTTGTGTTGTGGGGTCGTTTCTGAAAAGGGGGTCGTGAGGGGTCGAAGGAGGACATGGGAGGTTGAGGGTGTTCAAGGAGGGATGTGGGGGGTCAAGGGGCCCGATTTTTTTAAATAAACTTTTGTTTATAATTAAAATTTAACATTAGTTTTAATACTTTAGGGTTTCAATTCGTTGTTTTATAAGTTTAATTCAATATTCGTCCTGGCCCCTCACTCCATTCGCAAGACGTTCCTAGTTCCTCTGCACCAAAGAGGAATTGGTCCACATACAGCTTCACATCCACTCTATCAAGAGGAACAAGCTTATCTCTAAAAGAGCGGAGAAGTTAGTTGTTGTGCACAGTGCCCTACGTCTTGAGCATAGGAAGACACCTGAGTATTTGAAGGGACCATCAACACGATGGGATGTTGATCTAGAGGATGATGCACAAGTAGATATGGAGGAGAGACAGATGGGGCTGGTTGGTGTGCCACTTAGCATGTTTGAGAATGCTAGTGATTCAAATTCTGATGGTGATATGGTTGATCCTGATTTATTCATGCAACAGCTGGATGCAGAGACTAGTGGGGCATTACCTAGAGCCTTGAGCAAAATTATGCTCATTTATCTTTTGATATGTTGATGTTCTTATGTTATTCTGACTATAAAATTTTAACTCTTGATGTATCAGACTTGACTTTAGTCTTTTATAACTCTAAAATTTTGTGATGTATGATGTATCAGACTTGACTTTTATAATTTATGTCAATATTCACTGTTCAATATTCAATGTTCATTAGTAGGAAGTGGAACATCAATATGGTTTAAACTTTAATCATAATGTATGATGTATCAGACTTGACTTTTATAATTTTATGTCAATATTCATTGTTCAGTAGTCAATGTTCATAGTAGGAAGTGGAACATCAATATGGTTTAACCTTTAATCATATTATCATAATATATGATGTATGATTATAAATTAGAATTTTAAATTTACATGTTATTCATATCAACGATGATGCTTTGCAGCTTTTCATTGTGGACTCAATTTATAAATTGTATTTTATATTTATAAGTTTTAAGACCCTGACGTCCCCCCACATTTCCTAAAAATTGTTGGGGAGCTTTTGCATAGGCCGCTCCCACGTATCCTCGCTCCCTCGTCCCGGAACCTTGGTAGAACATTGGAATTAAGGTGGGTGGAAGATTGTCCATCCTGCAAATTATCCCCGCAGAAATACAAACAATATCCAAACATGGCATTTGCAATAGCTGTCACCTATGCTTGAGCACAACTTGATGAGTGCATGGCATGACAATTATGTACTTGGGCTGTCAAACTGTACAGCAGTAGCACAGCAGTATTAGAATATTTCCAGTAACAACCAAAGGTCTGTGGTTTTCATTACCTTCGCCAGGAAGCTACGTCCCCAAGTATGAGCCAAATGTTGTTGCTTCCAGCAAATCCTCATCACCTATTGGAAAATACTAGGATGTTGTTTGATAAAATGACCCAGAAATGGCAAGTTCCCAGAGTTTCTTACTTACAACACCATGGTTCAGGGTCTTTGTGGTGTTGGAAGATACATGGAGGCTTGCTGTATGCCTGATATTATGGAATCCAGAGCTTGCAATCCAATCTTTATTACCATACCTTGGTGAAAAAACATAGGCAAGCCAGAAAATTCAACTGGCAAATGAGATAGTGGGGCAAGTCACAAGGGGGTCACATCTATCATTTTGGTAGATAATAGATATACTAGGAATGCAGTTGAAGAAAAATGATGTAATGGGCAGTGAGTTCAATTAGTACAATTAATAATAAACCAGGAGCGCAGGGAATTATCTTGGACGAGGTCCTTGGATTTGACAGCTGGCATTATTATTTAATAAATAAATAAATAAATAAAACTTAATTAAACAAAGAAAAATGGCTTTCAAAGGACTGGACACCTGGGATTCGCTTCCCATATTCTGTAATCGTCTTTTAGAATGATTGATTTTTTTGATAGATTTTTTTGATATGCAAACTTGTGTCTCCGCTATCATGTGATGCTATGAACCGCTTGTGTATTTTGCATATATACAGCAGAATGATGAGTTTCATCAAGCTGTGTAAACTATTTAGCTACGTTACCGGATCCGCAGGGGGCAAGCAGTGAAACGGCGGATCCCCGAATCCGAAACGGGTACGGGTACGGGTACGGGTACGGTGGGATCCGTACGATTGGTTATCAAATTGTTCAACAGTTCATGTCACGGTTTAAGTGGATTTAGATCTTCAGTTAATAACTCAGTTAATTGAAGTTTTTTCCCGTTCAACTTCTAGTTTAACTCGTAGTTTTGCTGCAAACGATTCTATAAAAGGGCGACGTCATGGGCCGAGCTGTGCAACATTCTTTCTGCAACCTGTGGGTCGAGCAGAATCGACGGGCCAGGTTGCTGTGGGCGTCGTGGGTCGAGCAGAAGAGCAAGTGGGCGCCGTGAGTCGAAGTCTGCAAGTCGTGTGCGGGCGGGAGTCATCGTCGAGGTCTGCAAGTAAGTCATTGCGAGAGCCGTGAGTCGAGGTCTGCAGACTGCAAGTCATCGTGTGCGGGCAAGAGTCATCGTCGAGGTCTGCAAGTAAGTCATTGCGGGAGCCGTGAGTCGAGGTCTGCAGACTGCAAGTCATCGTGGGCGGGCGCCGTGAGTCCACCGGTAGGTTTTATGTTAATTTTTTAATTTTTATAAATTATACGATAGTAAAGTTTAAACTATATAGTATTTAAGTTAGAAATGAAAATTAGAAAACACTATACGGCACGTCCATTTTTCTCGATAGTTCATGGACTCATAAACCCAAAATTAAAATGAATCAATATAAATTAATTAAGCCAATTATTAGTCGAATGAAATTACGCCTCAATAAATGCACTGCATTTGTGTGGAAATAAAGCACAAAATTAAATGTCCCGGTTAGCGCGGTGCAGGAGCATACCAACTATTAAAAAAAAATAAAAACAATACGTCGAGGTAAAAAAGTCTTTCTTCCGCCCATGGATCGAAACCCATCAGATTTGAGAAGTTTACAAATAAATAAAAGGAAGCTCATGTTGAGTATTATGTACAGTGTTCAGCACGCGCTGTTCGGTATGGATCTCAAAATTAGTGTATTGTCTGCTGCCCATGAGTCATCCTAAAGTTCAGTTTTATGCATCTTTGCAAGATGTTGCTGATAGGAAATCCAGCAAGGGAAAACTCCCTGTGCAAGCCTCTACAACCAAGTCGTCATTGCCATTTACAACAGCTCTCACAAGTAATAAAAGGCCTACTCTAGGACCTCTTGAAGCAGCGTTCAATAACCAGGGTAGAGAAGTTGCAGATGAGCATGTTGCTCGTTGCATCTATGCAAATGGACTAGCATTCAATTTGGTGCGCTCTCCTTATTGGCAACAAATGATTAAAGCAGTTAATGAAGCACCAAAAGGATACAAGAGCCCAGGGTATGAAAAGGTATGCACCACTTTGTTAACATCAGAAAGAAAATTTGTGGATAGACAATTACAATCAATCCGGGATACATGGGCAGAAACAGGGGTGTCCATCGTTTCTGATGGATGGAGAGACCAAAGAAATCGCCCTTTAATTAATGTTATTGCAATTTGTCCCCAAGGAGCAATGTTTTTGAAGGCCATTGATTGCAGTGGAGTGGAAAAAGATGCAACGTTCATCTCGACAATTCTTATTGATGCAATAGAAAGTGTGGGATCACAAAATGTTGTCCAAGTTATCACAGACAATGCAAAGGTTTGTAGAGCAGCAGGCCTGATTGTGGAGGGTCAATACAATCACATATTTTGGACTCCATGTGCAGTGCATTCATTGAACCTTATGCTAGCCAAGATTGGTGAAATTGAGTGGATCAATGAAATATATGTAGCATCAAAGGAGATCCAAATGTTTATCACGAATCACTCAATGTACCAAGCCATATATCGGAGTTTTGCAAAGTTGGAGCTACTAAAGGTACTCCAATTTTAATCAATGTTATGTATATTATGCATTATGAGTTCTCAATTTTAATGTTCAATTTATTTTATGTCTGATTTAAGATTTTACTTTTCAATATGTTTATGTAGGTTGCCGAAACTCGTTTTGCTTCCCACACTTTAGTCATAAAGAGGCTTTTGGAGGTCAGACAAGCATTACAGGCAATGGTCATTGACCCTCTTTGGGAATCATGGAGGTCAACTTCTAATAGAGGACAAAGAATAAAGCATATCATTCTTGATGATGCATGGTGGGACAAGGTCCAATACCTTTTGCAGTTCACAGAACCAATTCTAACCATGATTAGGGCATTTGACACAGATATGCCTTGCTTGGGGGAAGTCTATGAAAACATAGATAGTATGTTGGAGAAAATACGGGAAATTATCAAGGCAAGTGAGCATGACCCCTTTGAAGTATTTTACAATGAAGTGAAAGACATAGTTACAAAAAGGTGGAACAAAATGACCACACCATTACACCTTTTGGCGTATGCTCTACACCCCAAATATTACCATTCCAAAATATTGTCTTTACCTGGTAGAGCAGCACCAAACAAAGATTCTAAAGTGGTACAGGGATATAAGACAGCTTTGAGGAAAATCTATAGGGAAGTTGGAATTGCAAATGATGTACGTGATTAATTTGGAGCATTTGTACAATCCACTGGGATCTTTTCAGATCCAATAGCCATGGATGATCGGGGGCATATGGATCCTATTACTTGGTGGGGCTTCCATGGTGGAGATAGCACTTATCTCTCAACTCTAGCCACGAGGTTGTTATCGCAAGTTGCCAGTTCCTCATCTGCTGAGAGGAACTGGAGTACATATGGCTTCATCCATTCGGTAAAGAGAAACAGATTGGGAGCAGCGAAGGCTAAGGATCTTGTATATGTCCATTCCAACCTTCGCCTTCTATCACATTCTACTTCAGAGTATAAAAAAGGTCCAAATAGGATGTGGGATGTGGAACCTGAGATATCTGACTTGAACATGACATTGAATGCCATGACTCAACCTTAATCTACTTGAGGATGCTACACAACCACTTCCTACTTCTACAACAACTTCTAACATTCCTGGTGCACGATCGTTTATTCATGATGTAGAGTTGCAATATGTAGATGATGATGATGTAGACCCATTTCATGATATGTAGACACACCTACTCTATATTATCATATTAATAAAGTGATCATTGATGAAACATTCATTTTGTTTTTACTACTATCATCTTTGTATGAGGCAAGATGCATCATTTTAGTGTTCAGATTCATAAATTGTCTAATTATTTTAGTTCTAATGTTGTGATTCATGAATGGTTTTGATTTTAAACATCAAATGTATTTTTTTAAATTTTAAAAAATATTATTATATATTTTTGTACTCGCTGTATCCTCGCCGTATCCGGATCCTGGCTTTTCAAAAATCCAACGGATCCGTATCCGGATCCGGATCCGTATCTGTATCCTGGTAACTTAGCTATTTAGGGATGGGAGCGATGATTATATCATGTCCCCAAAACATTGTAATAGAGAAATTCAAGTAGTTTTGTGTCAGACCATGCTATCTTTGCAGCTTTAACCTAACACACAGCTTGCAATCCATTCATTTCCTTAGTATTGCCTGCCAAATTGTGCGTAAGGTTTTCCCCTTGTATCAAGATTCAAGATTCACTTACACAGCATTAATATGAAAGTTTTTGGATATATAGGAATTTATCCTGAGTGAGATGCTATATCAGAATTTTTTCACAATTATTCGGATCCCTGTTTGTTATGATTTACACTTAAGCAATAGGCAGCAGGCACTAATTGCAAAAGGTTCAGTTAAGTTATCGTTCTTTGTTTTTTGTTTACCAAATTCAAAGCTTCATGGCGTACCCCAAGTACATGAGTTGATAAATGACAATCCAAGCAAATAGATAGGATTGGCCCCTTCCTAAAGAGTCAAAGAGTCAAAGTCCTGTTTGGACCTATTGAAAAAAAAATCAAACATGTAATTTTGTGTCAAAAACCCCTCTAAGTGCCAAGTTGGCCTACCCCAATGGACATGTCTATTCACAACCCCTCTGGACAGTATAAATATTAAATAGAAGGAAGATGGAGCTCATTTCAACACACATTTGTATGAATTTTGGTCTGAAATATCAGAGAAAGGATAGAGATGATGAGGTGGGCCGAAGTAAGTATGAAAGATGAAGTTTTCTCTTGGTATATATATCTTGTTGCTATCTCTTGCTGATGGATCTGTTGGAAAGAAGGAAGGTTTGGCTTGGCATCTAGAGGTGGAAGTTTTCTGTGGCCATGGGTTTTGGATGTCTTAATTTTGCTCTGATTCGGTCATATATATCATTATTTGGTCTGATGGTGGCATATCATCTTAGAGAGTTCACATCTACATGGCCCACCTCTGATACGGCTCACATTTAATTTGTGAGAACTTGTATCTGCTTGGTTTAGAACTCTATTTGTGTTGACGTGAATAAAATTGCTCAAATACAACATATTGGTATCACTCACACCATGAGACAGTTGAGACTATGTGACAGTAACCTTGCGAATCGGTTGACAACAACAGTGATGTCTTGGAAATAATAATCATATAATTGTCATAATGCAAAGTCAGACATGTCTACAAATTGATCATCCTGAAGGCTCAAGCAAGGGAATACAATCTACGTAAGTTGTGACCATGGTAATCTCATATAATATGTAAAACTATCTACATGAGGGATATCATCTATGACAGTGACCGAATGGCCATGTATGGCTTGACAAGTATTAACAATGATGGTCAATGAATAGCAATTTGAATCATATCAATGAAGTTGATCATGGTAATCTCATATAATATGTAAAGTTATTTACATGAGGGATATCATCTATGACAGTGACCGAATGGCCATGTATGGCTTGACAATTATTGACAGTTACTAACAATGATGGTTAATGAATAGCAATTTGAATCATATCAATGAAGTTGATCTAAAGCTTTGAAAGAAAATGATATGACAATGATGGTTAGTTTATTTACCATTTGACAATAATGGATGACCAAAGATCTGAAGCACCTTTGTTGATAAAAAGCATTAGAGTTTTGCAATATGGAAGTTTGCATTGCTTTGATGACAAGTCTTAATAATGATAAAGTTTCTAGGGTTTGTATATCGTGGAGATATGAAGGATCTAGTGTACGAATAGAATTTGCATAACAGATCTTGAAGACCTTAAAATCTAGGGTTTTTAACTCCTGTAGTTGTAGAACTTTTTGTAAGTGACAAGTCTTGGCAACCCCAACAAAATTTGGAATAAAAAGAGAAACACTAGAAATAGAAACCCAAACTAATTATTTTCGCTGTGAAAGGAAAAATGACCTAGTTCTTTAGCATGGGAGGTACTACCTCATGCTGATATGATGAAAAATAGTCCAAGTATTCAGTTGAATGTGAAAGTTTAGATCTTGAGATCTAGAAATAAAACGCATCAAAGTTTTGTGGCATACTTACAGAAATTATGCATGATGACTGAAAGGAACCTAGGGTGTGTAAGATTTTATAGTTTGTTTTTGGTATCTAAAATTAGAAAAATGTCCACCAAGTTTCGGGGACGAGGAGGCGAGGGAGTGGGGATACGTAGGAGCGGCCTATGCAAAAGCTCCCCACCAATTTTTAGGAAACATGGGGGGACGTCAAGATCTTAAAAACTTATAAATATAAAATATAAATCGATGAATCATATAACTGAAACAAATTTAAAACAAAAAGCATAATCATTCATATCATTATCATATAAATTATAATCATACATGTAATTTTATAACTGTATAGTGTAACTACTAGTCTACTAACTTACTAACACTGCACAATGAAAATAACTTATAAAATTATAAATGTTTAAACTTTAAACCATATTGATGTTCCACTTCCAACTATGAACACCGAATATTGAATAATATAAAAGTCAAGTCTGATACATCAGCGACAGCGTTTCATTCAATGAAGGAGCAAATAGGAGGTTGCTTGGCGATGGCTGTAGTGTTCAGTTCAACAGAGGAGCAAACTAATTGAAATGTGAAATGAACATAATGTAAACCCTTCCCGGTCGGTCAACAAATATTAAAAATTATGATTTTTTTGTTTGATTAAAAAAAGAAATTGCGAATTTTTCCTACGGAAATGACCCCTCCCCTCAAGACCCCTTAAGGCCCCTTTCGCCTAGGAAAGTACTCCAATTGGAGGAAACAACCCCAAAAATGGAGGAAACGACCCCTTTCAAGTTTCTTCCCGTACCTTGTTTTTTGGGAGTGGGGAAACGTTCCCCTCTCGTCCCCAAGTCCCCAGAGCGCGAGGGAGCTAGGAAACTCGACCCCCAGGTGGGGGGACGCGACCGGATGGAACACTGAGAAGAACCTAGTAAAGGAAATCTTAACTAATTGTTCCCTCTTTTGGAATCCCTAGCTCTTGGGAAATGGTATCTAGGGTTTGCAAGGCTAATGATATAGGGTATGTTTTAAACCCTAGCAAAAGTTGGATTAAGGTAAATCCAAGGGCTTGAAGACAAACCCTAGGAATGGATGTTTTCATTACAAGTAAAAACCCTAATAAGGGCTAGGTCAAGAAGTTTTTGGGGTCTACATCTAAAAAACCTAGAAATGCACCTTTGATAAATCATAAAAGGCCTAGATTGACCGGATTAACATTATGTTGTTGTCTTTGTATAACTTGCTTGGTTGTACTCACTAGTGAAAACTACAAGTACATACTAAAGGTTGTCAAGAATATGAATGTAAGATGAGAAGGATGGACGAACAAAGCAAAGCATCACTCGTGCTTGTTGATGACTCCTTGAAAATGATGAGCATAATGGAAAGATGGAAATGTAAGGATCCTAATGGAAATGATGTTGAAGCTTCTAGCTAATGAGCTCATTTCTAGAACACATTAATGATGAAAAGTTGAAGCAAAACACTGTTGCAATATAGAGACAGAACATGCAAAGGAATGTTGACTTTAGAGGGAGCTAATAACAATTTTTGACAAGATGCCCCAACTAAGAGGCTATTATGATCTAGTAATTTTGATATCGATATGACCTAGCTCCCGGGGATGACATATTGCAAAAGCATGTGAAGAATTTGGAAGAAGTGTTTACTTAATACCCCTACAGATAGTTGCATATAGAACGCATGGACCATACGGAAGGATGTTGATCTCAAAGAAGCAAAATTTGTTATCTTGACGAGAAGCCTTGATGAGGTAATTATGATATTGATGTTTTAGTACTAGCTATCTCGTTGGTATATGGTTTTGTTACCTGGAAGAATGTTGCATAAATGCATAATGGTAGCTGAGACAAGCATTTGTTTTTAAACTCAATTCACTGAATACATGGATTGAGTGGATATCCTTGGAGGATTAGTGGTCAAGATGTCTACATCAAAACACATTAATGATGAACAATTGAAGCAAAACACTGTTGCAATATAGAGACAGAACATGCAAAGGAATGTTGACTTCAGAGGGAGCTAATAACAATTTTTGACAGGATGCCCCAACTAAGAGGCTATTATGATCTAGTAACTTTGATTTCGATATGACCTAGCTCCCGGGGATGACATATTGCAAAAGCATGTGAAGAATTTGGAAGAAGAGTTTACTTGATACCCCTACAGTTAGTTGCATATGGAACGTACAGACCATACAGAAGGATGTTGATCTCAAAGAAGTAAAATTTGTTATCTTGACGAGAAGCCTTGATGAGGTAATTATGATATTGACGTTTTAGTATTAGCTATCTCGTTGGTATATGGTTTTGTTACCTGGAAGAATGTTGCATAAATGCATAATGGTAGCTGAGACAAGCATTTGTTTTTAAACTCAATTCACTAAATAGATGGATTGAGTGGGTATCCTTGGAGGATTAGTGGTCAAGATGTCTACATCAAAACACATTAATGATGAAAAGTTGAAGCAAAACATTGTTGCAATATAGAGACAGAACATGCAAATGAATGTTGACTTTAGAGGGAGCTAACAACAATTTTTGACAGGATGCCCCAACTAAGAGGCTATTATGATCTAGTAACTTTGATATCGATATGACCTAGCTCCCGGGGATGACATATTGCAAAAGCATGTGAAGAATTTGGAAGAAGTGTTTACTTGATACCCCTACAGTTAGTTGCATATGGAACGCACGGACCATACGGAAGGATGTTGATCTCAAAGAAGCAAAATTTGTTATCTTGACGAGAAGCCTTGATGAGGTAATTATGATATTGACGTTTTAGTATTAGCTATCTGGTTGGTATATGGTTTTGTTACCTGGAAGAATGTTGCATAAATGCATAATGGTAGCTGAGACAAGCATTTGTTTTTAAACTCAATTCACTTAATACATGGATTGAGTGGATATCCTTGGAGGATTAGTGGTCAAGACGTCTACATCATCTTGGGATTGAAAGGTAGCAATAAAAGAAGATAACCTGATGTGTATGACAATGGATATCACTTTAGCTCTACTACGATTGGGGCTTAATATAAATTCTTTTGTTGATGTCGACTAGAATAAAGTGATATGAAAGGTTGAAGGCCTAGGCCCTAAACCCAGTCACAAGTTGGCTCCAATTTATCCAAAAAGAAAAAAGCTCATTACAATGAGATGCAAACGAAAAGATTAGTCATACAGCTATTACATGAAGATCCCCATGAAGAACTAATAGTTAATGTATTGATGAAGACACGCTAAAAGAACTTGTGGCTATAACTTCCCAATTGAAAAGAAGTAAGGAATCTCCTCTATATTTGAGGAGTAAGAAGTCTCCTTAAACGATTAAAAAGGAGCAAGGATAGACTAATAGTGGTATGTCTAGTGAAGGCCATGGAAGGAGAATGGGGGTTCGGAGGATTGGATAAGTGTCAATTTCCTTGAGAATAAAGAATCAAACAAAGGAAGTGGACCGACACTCTTTGAGGTTTAGACAAGCATCCAAGATGAGAGTGGTTGAAGAGAACCAAAATTCTTTGAGAATGGGTAATCCAATATAAGAATAGTCCTAAAAGGATATACCTAGTGAACATCTGCATGGGGTATGTGCCTTAAGAGTTAGCGTGGTGTCTCACAAAAAGCCTCCTAGCATTACGATCTGAAATAAGAAATGCTTATTAGTTAAAGGCCTTATACTAGGCTGACAGTGTTGGCTATGTTGGTGATGCTTAAAGACAGCTTATCAATCTTACTCTTCTTATGAGAATATTTCAATTTGAGAGTATCCTTGTACCAAGTGTACAATTATGAATACATTCCTAGTTAAGAGGTAGTGTTGGAGAATGTAACTAAGTTTGGTCTTCATAATTTGTACCATTATGTAAAAGCAAAGGAAATGAAAAAGAAAATTTATTATTATTATTATTTTTCTAAATAACCATGTTCTTCGTGCTTCTAGGTTTTCAAGTCAAAGAGTCAAAGTCCTATTTGGACCTATTGAAAAAAGAAAAAAGAAAAAGAATTTTCAAATATGTAATTTTGGGTCTAAAACCCCTCTAGGCACCAAGTCAACCCTGCCCCGATGACAATATAAATAGAGGGAAGATGGAGCTCATTTTGACACACATTTGAATGATTTTCGGTCTGAAATATCGCAGAAAGGATAGAGATGATGGGGGTCAAAGTATGAAAGACGAAGTAATATCTTGGAATATGTCTTCTTGTTGATCTCTTGCTGATGGATTTGCCAAAAAGAAGGAAGGTTTGGCTTGGCATCTAGGCGTGGAAGTTTTTTGTGGTCATGGGTCTTCGATGTCTCAATTTTGATCTGATTTTATAAGAGGAGAATTTTTTTAGGTTTTCCCCTTGGAGGGGTTTTGCCCTGGCTTGAAGCCTATATCTTGTGTTCTTTTGTTTCTATGATCTTCATGATCATGTTATGGTAATTGTTTGATAAAAGAATCTGAATAAAATTGTATATTAAGCCAACTAAGTTCTCAAGCAATTACTGTGCATAAGGAAATCTAAATTAAACTATAAAGCCTCTTCATTTCCAAGAGTACCCTCTAGCAATATTTCAAAATTGGTATCTAAGAACTGGATGGCAACATGTAATGAACAAGGTTCATATACGCAATGGAATGTTCAAAACATCTAGAATTTGCAAATATCCATTATAGTACAAGTAATACATTTATAAAAAACTATTAAATGTACAAGAGATATGAGATGTGCGATATATGGTTACAACTGAGGACTCGCATATATACCTAGCAAGGTGCCCCTTCATGAATGGCCATGTCCTTGGAGACATGCTTTTTCAGTATACTAAACCATTATTAACTATTAATTATTAATTATTTATATTCATAACATTGCCTTCCCTTCAAAAAAATTGTCCTCAAAGCTTACTGCCGATAAGGGGTGTCATTAGTTTCTTTTTCTTGTAATATATTCGTTTCAAAGTTCTTCAAGTTGTCATCTTCAATGACACAAGATGATAGGATCCTTTGAGTGATACACAAAATTGTTGAACTAAGAAGAGATCTAACCATCTTAAATCAATCTTCTATGTAATCTTGTGATTACTTGTGTACTGGATACTTCAAATGAAATTTTACCATAAGACCAAATTGTGCTAGCAATAGTAGTCTTCAGAACATAAGTTTATTGTCTATGTTCTAAGTGATACAAGTACACAAATTGATTGAGATGTCTAATCTTGTGATTTGAATGCAAATAAAGAGTTTTTGTGATTGGATTTCCCCTTATCATGCATGTGTGGCAATTCTCTAATTTACTTCAGGTATTGATGTTGCTGAGTTGGTTACATAATCTTCACTTGGAATTTTCATTGTCTAAACTACAACATCTGAATATATTTTTACTTCAACTGGTTTGTCCTCTTCTTGAGTTGTGATATTGACACGACCAACTTTTATTCCTTATTCTTCAACTTGGATTGTTACATCTAAAGACTTCAATAATTCCTTCATGAGAAGTTCTTCTAATTTGTTTTTACTGAATTCTTATCATTTTTAGTTTCTTAATTTGAGTAAGTAATTTTTCATTATGGTCTTTGAGGAAAGAAACATCTTCGTTTTTGTCTGCAATAACCTTGTAAACTTCCTTCTACATATTTTGCATTGACTTTTGACTTTCTTGAAGGATTACTTTTAAGATATCTTTTATGTGCTCTGGTTTTACTGAATTTGGTTTCAATGTAACATTATGTAGCATTATTTTTTCTTCTTGTACAAAAAGTTGAAAAATTTCTTTGTATTTAAAATGAACAACCCTATTATGTCACCTTGATCACTCCACCGAGATTGAACAGAGAATTGTGATATAAATGTATAATCCCCAATTATGACATATTGTTTTTTTCCACTGGTCTAATTTTTTTTATTATTTGACTCATTAATCACCAATTGGTTAGCAAATTTCAAGCTTACAAAATTGTTACCTTAATAGCACTAAAGCATAGTCTAAAGTTTTTGAAAATCTTCCTCCCTTCATTTTCGACTTAAATAATATCAAAACCTAAAATCGCATTAGAGTGAACTGAAGACAAAACCACAAATTGGAATTTCTGAACTGCACTTCACCTAAAAAAATTGTCGTTCTTGGACTGTCAAAATTGATTCTCACCTAGTTTTGAAAACCGCCCACACAATTCCGCAAGGCACTTTTTTTTGGAATTTTGGAATGCTAACCAGGCATTCACAAGATGCTCCCTTGATGCTCCCTTGATGCTCCCTAAACGCTTCCTAGATGTTCCCTAATGGTAATGTTAAATTCTAAAGTACAACATACTTTTACTTAATTTTTTAACATTATTATGAGATAACTCACATGTTCGAGAGTGGTTCCAACCTCTTCAAAGTTCATATGGACAAAATTGAATTTCATATCCCATTCAATTCAATAGACCTAACAATTTTCAAGATTTCAAGATCAATGAGATTGTGGCATTTCATTAGATTATATCACGTATGAGGATATAATCAACAACATGAAGGCCTATATGTACCACAGTGTTGGTGGTGTTGACTATTAAACTCCTTTGTCATGGCCTTAGCAAGAACGTACCCTTCACTCAAGTTAAAATCATTGATCAAGCATGTTAAGGTTTTTCTACCATATTTTAAGGCTTGGATTAGCCAATTTCATCAAAATTGAACAATGTTGACTAATATCCCTAGAGAATCAAGGTCGAGGCAAAGGCTAGACAAGAGGAGAAGAATCGATCTAGATTTTAGATGGTTGAAGATCAAATAATTAATCATTGATGTACTATGGATGTCATTCCTATCTTGATTTGTATATAACATGCATGCTTTGGTATATTCTGCAACTACACACACACATACGCTTCAAAGGATTTTTTGAAAATGGCACTTTCAACATTTCGCTTCTAGCAATGCACTCACTTCGTCCCACTCCGTGCAACATTGGGTTGAGCATGTAGCTGCACCCAAAGAGATTACATTAAAAATGGTCTCATGACTCATGCACACAAGTTAATCAAATCCCACCCCCATGCCCTTTAAAGTTATTCCACCCATTGACCACGTTACAGTCAACAATATACTATATTGTTAAAGAAATTTTGTGAATGTTGTTCCCTAATGGTCATGTTAAATTCTTAAAGTAAAACATACTTTTACTTAAATTTTTAACATTACTATGAAGTGACTTAAGATGTTTGAGAGTGGTTTCAACCTCATCAAAGTTCATATGGATAAAATAGAATTTCATATCCCATTCAAAATTCAATAAACTTAAAAGTTTTCAAGATCTCAGAATCAATGAGATTGTGGCATTTCATTAGATTATAACTCGAATGAAGATATGCATTTGGCATTCAATCAAGAGCACAAAGCCCTATATGTACCATAGTGTTAGTGGTGTTGATTGATAAACTCCTTTGTCATGGGCTTAGCAAGAATGTACCCTTTACTTTAGTCAAAATCATGGATCAAGCATGTTAAGGTTTTTCTACCATATTTTAAGACTTGGATTGGCCAATTTGATCAAAATTGAACAATGTTGACTAGACAGGAAGAGAAGAACCGAGATTTTAGATGGTTGATGCTCAAATAATTTATCATTAATGTATTACGGATGTCATTTCTATCTTGATTCATGTGTAATATGCATGCTTTGGTGTATTCTGCAACTACACACACACACATACGCTTCCGCGGAATTTTGAAAATGGCATTTTCAACATTTCGCTTCTAGAAACGCACCTGCTTCGTCCCGCTCCATGCAACATTGGGTTTAACATGTAGTTGCACCAAAAGTGATTACATTAAAAATGGTCTCATGACCCGTGCACACATAAGTTAATCAAAGCCCACCCCCATGCCCTTTAAAGTTATTCCACCCATTGACCATAGAACAGTCAACAATATACTATATTGTTAAAGAAATTTTGTGAATGTTCTTGGTTCAAAGCCCCATCGATCCAGCTAACAAAAAAAGGCTATTTGTTTTTTATTCTATTTACTATCCTTACACATAGAGATGCACACAACACAAACATATAAAGCACTTCTTTGGGTTCAGTGATTCAAAAGAAATGGGGATCAACTCACTCTGACAAAGCTTACAATTTGATGGAACCCCTTACTTCTCTCATTTTAATTTTCCAATTCTTGTACATTGAATTCCTCTCAAAGAAATATGTATGTATGTATATATACATAATCAATATATTTTTAAATGTTTTTGGGGGGCATGTTACATATTAATATCTAAATCTATAAATTTATATATATTATATATATATATAGATATAGATGTGCTGGTATAAACCCCAATATTATATATTTATCCTTTCTTAGCCCAAGTACTTTATAGTATTAATCAATTTTATAATATTTTATGAATAATTTTAATAATTTGACTCTAATCTTTTATCTTTTTGAGATTTTGTTTTATCATTTAATTTAATTCCTCAAAATTCTTTATTTGAACTTTGACCCATCATTTTCCCTCTAATGGCTATTTTGAGCCCCCCCCTTTAATTAACTTTTCCCTTTGATCCATTAATTGTCCTACAACAGCTACAAAGGGTTTTTATCTATTTAGGGCTTCGTAGCACTAATTGGATCATCATTAAGATTTCTCATCCCTAATGACGGGTGGAGTGTCCACCCAAAACGTTGGCCAAGCTAAACTTCTTACACATGTTTCTTTTGAATGCTTTCAACAATAAAAGCTTACAATATCTTAGTACATGTTGTAGCAAAACAGTATAATAAATCATTCGCATAATAAGATGGTTGTCAACTGGGGGAAGCCTAACTCTAGTGAAGTTAATACTGAAAGCAATCCAAGTGCTTTGGAACTATTTAGCATATATACCCAAACAAGTGCTAGAAAATATAAGAAATGCTTCAAATGCATGTGAACACATAAAAGAAACAATGGAAGTATCGCTCTAGTGAAGAGAAAAATAACAAAAAAGCCCAAAGAGGGTCACTGGAGCTTAATAAACATTCATTTTTCTGGAAAATGGTTGGCAAGCAAGGGCTTGTGATGTGTAAGAAGTTAGAACTCATGAGAGTTTATGGAAACAAATTATTATGCAGAACTATACAAGGCTTGGTTCAATGATATACTGGATCAAGATTCCAAGGAAGGCGATAAATGATGTATCCCATGGCAAGACATTTGCATGGTACGATGAGTGGACAATAAGTTAGGATCAAAGTCAACTTGATGTAGGAATGAGCTTAAATTATAAACTTCCAGAGAGATTGATTGAGATTGTTCAAGATAAATTGTTCCATACCCTCAATCAAATAATAGATCCAAGACTACAATTAATTGGCAGCAAGGCTAAGTGAATGCACACAATTTGGATTTCAAAGATGAATATGCAGATTTATGTCCAACTCATGTCTGAATAAGGGAGGAAAACACACTATTGCTTGGTCAAAGAATCAAACCTCAAGTGTATATTCTACTCAATTGGGGTACCATGTAATACTCACATCTAAGATACAAGAATCAAGCTAGTGGTGGAAAGTGTTATGGAAACTGAAGACTTCACGGAAATTTAACAATGTTGAGTTTATGACTTTTAAGATTTCAATTTATATGTACTTTGAACAAAAATATCAGTGAGATCCAGATTTTTGGTGATTCTAATTTGTTTATTAATTGTATGAAGGGTGGTACATGGTTGGCAACCAATCAAGAGAGTTGGCAAGTTCTTTTGAGACCATTTATTTCTCCAATATATACAAAGAGTTGAACTGCTTTTATCTCTTTGTTTTTATTTTGTTGCTTATGAATTGTTAAAAGACTTTGTATCTTGGTGAAAGTAAACTAAATTTCAGTTTTCAATTATTCATCTAAGTAGCTGCAAAGTTTCATGGAAATTTAACAATGTTGAGTTTATGACTTTTAAGATTTCAATTTATATGTACTCTGATCAAATATATTAGTGAGATCCATATTTTTGGTGATTCCAATTTGTTTATTAATTGGATGAAGGGTACATGGAAGGCACTCAATATGTCTCTCAATTTTCAAGCTTATTGGTAACCAATCAAGAGAGTTGGCAAGTTCTTTTGAGTCAATTTATTTCTCCCATTATACAAAGAGTTGAACAAGGAAACAAATGCTCAGCTGAAGGAAGCTCAACAGCTCATGGAAGTCACTTTATATCGGATGAAAACGAACCAGAAATAATTTCTATTTCTGAAATTAGATTCTCTATATATGAGACTCTTTGATGAGATAATTGATTTGTAATTGGATAACGAGTAGAAACCATATGCTCAAATCTCTCTCAAGCCTATTTGTCATGAGTTAAAAGAGATGGCAAGTTCTTTCGAGACCATTTATTTTTCCCGTATACACAACAAAGACAAACAAAGAAATGGATTCTCCGCTAAAGGAAGCTCAACGGGTCATGCCAGTTATTTTGATACCGGAAGAAAGCAAAGTAAAAATAATTTATATTCCTGAAATTAGATTATTGATTTATAAAACTTTAGGATTTTTAGTGTATATCAGGTTTCTTAGGTCTTGAAACATATCAAAAAGGCTTCTTATGCCTTGAAGCATATCAAAATGGAACTCTTTGATACATGTATGGACAGTTTAAAGACAATTCCACAAGCTGTTATTGCATTTTTTTAAAAGACGACAGTTCCTTTACCGAATTTACTGGGGCAGGTTCATGCTTTCATTGGATTTTGTGAGTGCAATACCACAAAAAATTTCCCTTCGGCTTTACATAGCAATAATGACTAGGAACTTGCAACAATAGGCTAGGGTTCTGTAGATCTGACAAAATGATAGTATATGGGAAATAACGGCCTATTGAAGCTTTTTTATGGTGCCCCGCCAATGAATAATAGCCATTCCAGGGTTCCATTCATGCCGTGGTCTGCCTTCTCTAAATGGCCTCTGTCGCAAAAGTGGTGGGACCAGAGTGCAAGTCCTGAGCGATTATTTTGACAGGACACTCCACTAGGACCTTGCACCTAAGCCAACAAAATTCTACTCTATCCAGTGCAGCCCCTTAGGAATGGTTTCTTTAACAAGGGGTCGACGCACAACCCAGCTTGGAATAACAACAAAAATGTGAAACAGGCACGTCATTTCAGATCCAAGGCGCAGGGGCATTTCACCGCCTTGTTGGTGTTGTAGTCCTTTAAAACTCTACTCCGACAAAATCGAACGACTCGGAAAACAAAACCCAAAACACTTTTACCCTTTTTAAGGGGCAGGGGGGATTTCACCGCCATGTTAGCATTGCAGTGCTTTAAAAATCTGCTCCAACAGTATCGAACGAATCGGCGAACGAAAGCCAAAACCCTTTTACCTTTTTAGATGAGGATGTTACAAAACTAACCTAAATAAGCAGATAGAATGGTGTGTAAGTACCTTGACAGTAATACGACGATCACTCTGAGGCCTCTTGAACTTCTTCACGCGCTTCTTCACAATCTTCTTGTTCATGAGAGGGATCGCCATTTTCCTCCTTCAAACTTTCCCCTCCCTCACTCTCTGTTTCAACTCCTCACTCAATCACCCAGGGAATGGAATACAAAAGAAAGTCTACCGGCGTTATGACATGACCTTATAGAGACCACATTTTCAGCTCTAAAACCCTAACCACGCTGTCAATCTAAAACCCTAACCACGCTTTCAACCTGACACAAGGTTGTGGGATAAATAAACATTTATGGTTTGTATATCGTGGCAGGTAATATTCCTTAGTTTTTTGGGATTTTGAAACGCCTTAGAATCTCTGGTCAAAAGTAGTATTGCTGTTTTGTTTTTTTTTTCATAAAATTTATTATAATTTAATGGTTGATGGTTGGTCTCGTGTATGTGAATTTTTTATTATTATTATTTAAAAAATATACCATTGCTGTTTGTTTTTTTCTTCATAATTATTATACATTTAATTGGTTGATGGTTTGGTTTGAAATTTAGTATTAATTAATTTTAAAAAATATTATTTACGATTTTTTTTTTAAAAATGATTTTTAGTTTAATAGAATAAATTATTTTAATTTTAAATTTATCAGTGTCTAGAGAAATCAATTTAAAACTGTAGACTCTTCTTTTTAATAACAAAAATTTGGAAAAAAAATTATACATAGAAAAAATTGATCACTCTCAATATTTAATACAATTCATAATTAAAATTGATTTATGTTTTGTTTTATAATAAGTATTTATATTATATACAAATTCAACATTTTTATATATAGGAATATCGCCTTTAACTTTTTATTTTAAATTAAAAAATTTATATATATGCAATGTGTCCAATGACATTTTTATGAACATATTTGTAATTTTAAAATGTGATATGCAAAGTTATAGAATATTCTAAAAAGGAGTTTTCTATGTCTTTTCTCTTTAAGATCTTGGCTTAAGGGAGTTTTATTATAAATATTATGTTTTTGTATATTTTTAACTAAATTTAAATATTTTTTGTATTCATGTTGTGATCTATAATGAATTAAACAAAGTCTTTCGGTAGAAATCACATAAGAGAAATTTTGGCCAACATGTTTCAAACACCAAGTGTAGTTCATCATCACGCGAGATAAATATTGCAAATATGTAATTTCTAATTATATAAAAATTTCCTATAATATAGTGATTCTCTTTATATATTTTATTTATTCTTTATATTTTTTTAATTGAGGAAAATGATATATAATATATATATAGAGAGAGAGAGAGAGAGAGAATTATATACATATATTGTTTGCATTGTCTTTACCATACTCTAACATCTCGGTGTCTTCATCAATGCAGTATCCACTGGCCTCGGGAGGCCCCAGACTTAACTTACCATAAAAAATACTTCCCAAAAAATGGGATATGAATACAATTCCAAAAATGTGACTAGAGACTTTAGTAAGACAGGTTTGTCCCCATGGACTCAACCTCCTCCCCATCCATAAAGACATGATAATTAATAGAACTAACTGGTAATTCAAGAGCTTCTTTGGATATTGAATCAACTTCAGTATTTAGTTCATATAGAATATGACAGAAGGAAATTAGTTCAAAGGAGTTGGCAACTTCATGGATATGAGATAGCAGGGACTCCATGCCAAGTATTCTTACCTCAACCTTTTGGTTTTCCCATTCTATCACTAGTTTAGAATATCCCATCATCTAAAGGTGTGTTGCCTCTTTTTCCTTGGCTAACTCCAATAGCATCCACAGGGCTACAAACTCGGCTTTATTATTTGATCCTCTTCCTAACACATATATGCAACAAATTGAGTGAGATTGGCTGAGATAGAGGACCATCCCCATTCCATAACAAGGCAGATGACCTTAGATAGCCTTAAAAAAAAACCCATGGGTATTGAAAGTCTATTATTGGCATATTCAAGTTCTTGGCTCATCCTGTTTTAGATCTAATTTCTATTCCTATGCCATCGCCATTGTAATAGCCCTTTTTGTCACCCCTCATGTAAATATCATTATATGGACTCATAATGTAAATTAATGTAAAATGTAAATAATGATTGGACTGAGAGGAGACATATTCAAAGTCTAAGGAGGAGTTGCTTGTAAACCCAAGCCATTGCATTTATTTTCTTAACAATCTCCTTGATGAATTTATGGCCTACTAGTGCAAGCATTGAATGAGGGCATGGATAGTCTACAGTGGAGGACGAGAGGTCCATACAGTCCTTGTCCTTAGCGAACATGTTGTGGAAGTCAAAATGTAAGGTGAATGGGCAAGAAAAAGAAGGCAAAGGTGTGGTGCAAGAGGGGAGGAGACACAAACAAAAGTTGTAGGGAAAGTATGTCAGGGATGCATGTATTGGAATGACCAAAGAGCTCACAGAAGGAAGACGCTAGGGAGCCGTGTTGTTGCAAGAGCGGGAGAACGACGAGGAGCATGGGGTGAAGGAAAGGTGGGAGAAGAAAAGGTGGAGACGTGTGTTCAAGAGGCCTACAGGGTTGAGCAGGTTAAAATATTGTGTACTTTGGATTCTTACTTAGCACAGTGTAGTCTTTTTGTGTGCTTGAATATCTAAAACAACTAGCAGTTGGAGACATCGTGAGCTCTGATGTCCTGTGTGATCTGGTTGACTGGAAATTGTATCGAATCCCTTGCGCACTTTACTCCTCAAACTTTGAATCTGGCTCGAGGGTGGTCAACTGTAAGAAAGGTTGTAGTGCAGTTAGTCTATAGTTGGGTGGAGAGTTTAAGTCCCTCCCTCAATTGTTAGTCATTCATGTTATACAAGTAGGTGTGTGTGTGTGTGTGTATATATATATATATATATATCGCATTGTGTATAAAGAACAATGTTGTTGTGTGCTATAACAAGCATTGTATCTGCACTGTTAGTGGAGGAATGTGTTATTGTTAGTGTCCATAATGAAATGGTTATATGAATCTCTCATGGTTTGAGGAACTTGCAAATCCTTATGGTTGTTGATATGTTCCTGAGTTACATATCTATTTACATGGTCTTGTATGAATGCTTGGTGTGCTCAGTTAAATATTTATTGTGTGTGATTTCCATTATTGGCATGTTATGGATCTCATGGACACTTATCTGATTAAGGTCATTGATCATCGATATATTGTAATGTATGTTTTATCAGTGAACCTGATGGTAGTGTGTGGGATCCACTTTATAGCACGATATGTTGTTGTTGGGCCTAAATTTACAAAGTATTGTTAGCCATAGTTTGGTGTGTCTTCTCTATGCTAGATGGTAGGCATGTCATCAGCTCTGTTGTTGTATTATATGGGCAATGCTCAAAATGATATAGTTGGAATGAAGGTTTCATTCCTATAGAACTTAGCATTTAGAGTGAAACTCAACCTTAAGGGAGACCTGGGCATAATCCATGGAATCCTTAAGTTTATAAGTCTAAGTGTCACAGGAAGCCAAGTTTGAATTTGGGGTCAGATAAGTCTTTGATAGACTTAACACAAGAATTCAAATTCTGGCAAAGATTGGAGGATTCTCCTTAATAGAGTTTTAATTATCTAATTTGTCATCTAATGATAATACTTAGTACTAATTATTGCCCTACGGGTGACACCAAGTATTATGTGCAGCCTCTATGGAGGAAGGTACTATTGATAAGAAGCGTGTGACGTGAAATCATTCTTGTCAGTAAACAATAAGTTATATGAATGAGTGACCGGAGAATCCACAGTATGAGTGTTGTTTTTATGCCAACGTTTCGAATCCCAAATGGGATCCATCATCAGGACTTGAGAATGAGGATAAAAGATGAGCTGCTATGGTGAATAAATACTAAAGAGGAAAAATTCCTCCGCATTAGCATACTGTCGGCTGAGAAAATTATTTATTAATTTATTAATTTTATTTCATTACACTCATACTGTGGATTCTCCGATCACTCATTCAAAAGATGAAAACCACAGATCTCTTAAATCCAAAATAAGTTATATGTTTCAGGGGATGGAGATATGTCTCCATGGGATGGGAATACATTGACGTGAATAAATATTTTTATGTCCCTAGGAACTAAGATATGTCTTCGCAGGACAGGAAAACCTTAATGCTTGGGAAAAGCGATATGTTTGTCCTAGGAGACAGATACATAGAATGTTACATGATGGGAAAACTACACTTAGACCCAAAATTGATTATAACATAGAAACATTGAATTG
Organism: Pinus taeda; assembly: GCA_000404065.3. Taxonomy (NCBI): domain Eukaryota; kingdom Viridiplantae; phylum Streptophyta; class Pinopsida; order Pinales; family Pinaceae; genus Pinus; species Pinus taeda. The sequence continues at coordinate 26,167 of APFE031352867.1, forward strand.
CACGAAGGGGCGTAGCCTTATGGGACCCTTGACCCGGGCTGAGGTTGCAGGTGCCACGTAGGCTAAGTAAGGTTATGAGGATGCCACATGGGATTTTCAAAGGACATGGACATGTGATGTGGCAAGCATAATATCCCTTTAGGAGGGTTAAGCGGTTGGTTTTTGGCTGACACATGGCATCACTAAAGGATGTCGCGTGGTAGGGTGACATCACCCTGATGTCAGTGTGACATCAACTAGATGTAGTGGATGTGGGTGATTTGGAGGATTATGCTAAGGTAGCACCTAGGCAACAAGTGGTGGTGGTTTTGTGTTTCCAATTGGCTTGCGGGTGCCATGCAATGTTGATGTGGAGTTGATGTGGCCAAGAGCCACATCACCACAAATATTGGGTCCTCATAGATGTTTTGCAATGTCTTTCATAGCGAGGCGTGGTGCTGACATAAGTTGTGGGAAGAGAACATCCTTGTCACTTAATGTGAATATTCATGCCATGCCACAGATAATTGAACCGAAAGGTTCCTAAAAGTATGGCCTAGAGGCGTAATGGTGCAATGATGTAACAGACACCACGTTGGACCATGAGTGAGGTGGCAGTGCTATGTGGATACCATTTCATAGTATCATGTGGATGTGGCATGAGTTAATTAGCTAACTTCAAATGGGCATAACTTTCAATCTAGAGGTTGGATTGACATAAAATTTTTATCACTAGAAATATCTCAACAAGTTGGATATGATGGTGTCATCCAAAGTGAGTTCCGTGCACTTTGGGTGAGAGGAAATTTTATAATGTCATTTCCATAACGGAACCATGGAGGTCGAGTTAGTTAAAAGAAACACCTCCCATTATCCTGGGAAGTCCAAGAGGGTGGGAAGTAGCATTAGAACCACTATATTTGCTACACATATCTCCATGGAAATAAACTTCTCTCAAAAAATTCTTTGATGTCTAGCCCGTCATATATGTGATATTAATATAAAAGGTAATTCAAAGAGAGCCACAACAACTTTATCCTACCACCATATTATAAAAGTGTATTGTATCATGGGTCTCGTCCATCTACAAGTCAGGTTCAACTTAGACCAAAGATATCTACACATCTGCTTACTGTAACTACAATGCATAAAAAGGTGTTCATGTGACTCCTCCTCGAGCTTACATAGGCAGCATCAACTTGGTCCGCACTAACCTCTTCTTTGTAGATTGTCCCATGTAAGGAGGTTTTTATTGAAACCTAGCCATAAACAGAATTTGGATTTCAACAGTGCCTTGACATACCAAAGAACCTTCCACCACCAGGATCTTACTTCAAGGAAGTTTTCTTCGTACCAAGAGTTATACCCCAACTTCACTGTGAAATAACCTGTTTGGGGGTTATTGGTCCAACAAAGTGAATTATCTATGTCTTCATGTAGGCAAATCTGATACGCTGTTAGAATATCAAGAAACCTCTCCCATTCGAATAATAGTTCAATTGTTAGGCCCAAATCCTTAACCAACTTCCAACCTTCCTGACCTCTAACATGAGGGAGCTAAGAATTGGCATAAGCCAAAACCAAAAGATTCAGTTATTCCAAATTTTGGGTCAGAGAGCATGTAGTCGTTCCCAACACCATACCAGGGATCATAAGCGATTTTGATGGATCTACCATTCCCCACTTGCAATGCCATCCAATGACCAACTAAAAGGAAAGCCTTAACCAGGGCTTTTCATATCATCGATCCAACAGGAGACTTATCAAAAGCTCTAAACCAATCTATGTTGGGAATCATAATTACTAAGAGTCGGGTTGAATCAGTAATTTACATTTTTATTTTCTTTTACATTAAGACCTTAAACATTTAGTTGTGAAACATTCAATCAACCATGAAGATAATCAACCATACAACACATTGACACAAGGATTTAACGTGGAAACCCTTATGGGAGAAAAACAACCAAAGCTTGTTTTTATATTATGATGTGAATCTAAAGCACCTACTTAGATTACATCACTTGTTTGTGAGCACCTACTCATAGGATGATTCAACCCCCTTCAAATCAACAAGCTTCAACTTGCCTAGAGGCACCAACCTCTTATAATTTCAAGGCTCCATCTACTATAGCCAACAGATGTATTTCCATACAATTTTCAAATTGAGAACTATGGCTTGTCTATGCAACATAAAAAGAGAACGTAAACTTGATCTACTCACTCTTTGCATCTTCCTCAAATTTCCTCAGTATGCACATGCTCAATTTCCTTTTACCTTTGTTGCTCTTGTTCTATTGCACACTTTGCACTTGACTACTCTCTTTGTTGTGTTCCGCCCCTCACTAGTTGTCGCATTTGATCTCTCCTTATCCTACGCATTCACACATGACCATGAAACTCTCTACTCGTCACACCACATAACGCTTCAATTTACACCAAAACTATAAAGAGAGTAAACTCAATTACCTCTCATAGTACAAGGACATACAATAAATGTATCATAGCTCATAGAGGAAAAACATTTTAGCACGAAACTAGAGGTCTTAATTTCTTCAATATGGTTCCTCTCGCCTATTACTTGACCACAGTACATACTCAGGATTTTTGACATAGTCTCCATTCTTAATCTAAACTATCTGAGAAGCTTTTTCTCATTTAATTCTTTATGGAATAGGGAGTACTTTGATATGGTACACTTTGTTTGAGACTGGTAATCCATTACCATTTGTACAATTCCAGTGAGGAGGTCCATCACTAAAACAATGAATCCACCAATTGCATTAATTGTGATTTGTTGCATTCAACTAGTGCTATGCCAATAGACTTAACTCTTTTATGATCTTTGAATGAACAACATGGACTCTTAATTCCATGCCCTCAATAGGCTCCCTTGCCTTTAACTATTTGGTATATTTTCTCCATGTGACTAGGGCCCATAACCGAGCGCCAATGGTAATTGTAGTAAATCTCTCGGGACATAACTCCCATGTTGTATTTGCTAGGAAATATCTATGATCGAAGAGACATAAATGCTTTGGGAGTTCCTCGTCGTCCTCCTCCTAAAATCACCTGGGCGACGTCAGTGTCGAGGTGATGTTATCCTAACCACGTGGCCACCTCCAAGTGTGTGACATGTCACCCAAAAATAAGCCACTTAGGCACCTAGAAAGTCCACAACTGCATGCCACATGTCCCATGTCAAGGTTTCCATGTCATCCTGTGTTAGCATCATCTCGCCACCCCATAATGCTAATGTGTCCTAGAACATTTTCCCAAGGCCTTTTCTTGTTGCCCTCCTTTTGAAACCATCAAGGTGATGTCGGCCAGGGGTGACGTCACTCCAATGTCATGTTAACTTCATCTGTGGGTCCAAGATTGGTCCAAGATTGTTGATGTGATCTCCCCACATCACTCGCCACTTATTTATGTCATCCATGTTAGCTAATTGTGCTTGTGCCACTTGTCCTCCTAACATTGGTTCATGTTCTCAACTGTGTTGCCCCATCACCTGCCATATCATCATTATGGTGAACGTTAGTTCATCGTGTGTCCTGTTATCATTGGTCCATGTTGTCTAGTATCCACATCAATGCATGTTGGTCATGCGTCCAAAGAAACCACCTAGTCGTTTTGAGAGATCCCACCACTCCAGTTTTGAAATTTGAGGGGGGGCGGGGGCACATTTCGTCTAGATTGTTGATATTGCAAGGGTGGTTTGGGCATGAATCCAATTGAGGGACCCCCCTCTCTTTACACTACAGTGAGGCATGGGGCTCCTCATGTCATTGGATGGGTGCATTGGGCTACGTGTTGCACAATCCTACCCTCGACCATTGCCCTGTTCATCATTAAATCAAACACCATAACTCAAACTTTGGAGAAATCCACCAAATTTGGGAATTGCACCAAATTAACAACATTTTTGGAGAACACCAAATTAATGCCAAACTTGGGCCTTGAAACCTTAATTGATTTTCAAATGAGATTCCTTTTGACCCCCTTGGTGATTTTCATACTTCCATATACCATTGGAAAGGATTTTTCGAGATCTATCCATCTATGTAGTTTTCAAGTGCATTTGAGTTTAATGTATAAGGAAAAAACTAATATGAAGATGGTGCTCCATAAGTTACCTTTGACATCAATGACAACATTTTTCCCAACAATCTCCCCCTTTGGCATTAATGGCAACATTGACAAATCATTGTTAAGGCACCATTGCTCACACATCTCCCCCTAACACTTATCAGACTCTTCTCCATAGCAACACTCCCCCTGGGACCTAACCGGACCTTCTCCCCCTAAATGTTTGAGACGTTGTCCTATATTTTCTCTCAACAATTTCTTCTCCCCCTAAATGTTTGAGACGTTGTCCTATATTTTCTCTCAACAATTTCTTCTCCCCCTTTAACATCAATGGTAAAGGTTGCAACAAATGCAGTATGATTGATCTTCGAATGCATAATAGGGTTCTTGGAAATGCTTATAGCACTATTGTTGTCACATATTATAGGAATTGGATCATTAAACTCGACCTTGATATATTTTAGAGTCTGTTTCATCCAAAAAAATTGAGTGAAAAAAGTAGTTGTAGCTATGTACTCAGCTTATGTTGTAGATAGAGAGATTGAGTCTTACTTTTTTCTTGCTGAAGACACAATGCAACCCTTGTTAGGTGAACTAATCCCTCTTGTGGACAAGAAGGATCTCCCTAGACCTCAAAGAAATCTAGTAACAAACAAGAAAAGAACTGCTACCATTCCTTAACTTACGATTGATTGAAACAAATGATATGAGTGAGATCACTTATCGGTTTAGTGGCTTCCATAGTTAGCTTCCCTTGATGCTTCAGAGACCGTTCCAACACCTTCCATAGCTTCTCCATGATGTTTGAAAGGAGATTTGCATAGACAGAAACACACAAAGGATCAAAGCATCTAGCATATAGAGTGAAATAAAAATTAAATACTTAACTCAACATATATCAAAAATTAAATCAATAACCAACCGTAACCTATGTGAGTGATCAAGGAATCCCACAAATGGTATCAGAATAAACATGATTAGGAAAGAACATTTGATTTTTCTTAAATAAAAGGGAGAACAAACATACAACCTCAAAGCCTTGATGTTACAAGCCTCTTCTCACAATCTCCAACCCTCTCCTTGGATGAAATGCCTTCTAGCCTTATTCCTGCAGCATAAGCCCACCTTCAATAGTCCTCTCCAATCCTATGCCCTGTGTTTGATTTATAGGCCAAGAGGAGGAGGTTTGGGATCCATTTCCTAAGGGATGAGATCCATAAATGGTGGAATAGGGGATCCACAAAGAGAGGCAAGTAGCTCCATGATGGGAGGGATCATGCTTGAGTAGGCATCCATTTGAAGTTGTTAGTTGCGAAAGATTTGACTAACAGAGCTTCTAGACTTATGTAATTCCAATACAATCTATGAAGTGTGAATAGATGTGCTGAAGTCGAATACTCATAGAATCATTTGATTGAAGGTCGATGATGGGAACCTATTGTTGAAGGTGATAAACCTTCCATTAAGGCATGCAGGCTCCAAGAGACTGAAGGTTTCTACATCAACTTCCTATATAGTGCATTGAAGTCGATAGGAAGTGACCCATCGCAGGAGGGTCTACGACATGAAACTCATGTCAAGTTTTGAAGAACAATAGTTTGGAGTAACCCAGGTTTGACTCAAGGATGGTCAATACAATTGAAGACTATGAATAGCAAAGTAGTTTTGATTGAGGTTGGACTTCTCTTGAACATGTCGATGACATGAAATTCTAACTTGGTAGCATTTAACTAAAAAATAGTACCCAAAACTAACTGAAGACTTTCAATGAGGTATGGTTAACTGAGAGACAAATGGATTGCCAACCAAGACACAAATGTGACAGAGTGTAATGTTCAAGAGCGACATATTGCCTTTTGTCGAGTACCTCTTTATTTTTGGCAAGCTTGAGTAGTATAATATATGCTTGTCCTGTAAGTTCATCCTTGAGATGAGTCCTTCAAAGTATTTTTAATGAACCCTAGGAAGGAGTGGTTCAGTCTCGTCATGATTGATGAGTCCTACACTGTCTAAGTTTTAAGAGCCCAATGAAGGGGTAACTCGATATAATTTTCATGTTTAAAGAGTTTGACAAGACACAAAAGAAAACTCGTTAAGTGCTTTCAACGTAAAATTTTAACGAGCCTAGAGAAAGTAAAGCTCGATGTTTTTCATTTTTAGGGAGTCAGGAGAAAAACATAATTAAACTCCACAATGTCTTTTTTTCGTAAATTTATTATCTCAAGCCCGAAAAAGGGTAAAATGATGCAGGAGAGAACTCTATTGACCATGATTAGTCAATGTATACCTCTTTCGTAAATAGCCTAGTTCAGTTCGTAAAAGGGGTAAACTTATACTAAATAGGCAACTATTCATTTACTTCTATGATTTTGAATAGTCAAGTATTCAATGATATTTTCATGTTTAGGGAGTTTGAAAAGGGCGTAAAGAGAACTCCTGGTTTCGCTCTTTTGTAAGTTTTTAAAGAGTTCGAAAAACTGATAAAAATGTACTCTTATTACCGACTTTCAATTTAATTAACAAGCAGGAAAAGATGGAAAGAACTCGACATTTTCATGTACATTTTATGAGCATGAAAAGATAACAAAAGAAGCTCGGGATTTTCATGAGTTTAACGAGTCTTGAAAATAATAACGAAAATGGACGCAAGATAGGTTTCTTTTTTATGTAAGCTTGAAACAGAGAAAAATCATGCTTAAGAATGGTTTCACTTTTACACAAGTTTGAAACAAAGAAAAAGTTTGCTTGAGATAAGTTTTCATGCCCCCAGCATAATGACAAAGGCACATGCCCCCCAACCTTCATTTCATCTGCCTGAGTAGACTACTGGTTACTAGTAGGCAGATGAAATGAAGGTTCATTTACGAGATCAGGTGAAAGTCTTGACTTAATTAGGGGAGGATTTGTTTCATTTTTTAATGAGCTTGACATAGGAAAAGAACTATGCTCATGCTGACTTGTTTTATTTTTTAATGAGGTTGACAGAGTAAAAGAACTATCCTCATAGGAACCTATTTAATTTTTTGACTAGGTTGACACAGTAAAAGAACCATCCTCATGAGACCCTATTTCATTTTTTAACGAGGTTGACACAATAAAAGAACTATCCTCATAATGACCTGTTTCATTTGTTAACGAGGTTGACATAGTAAAAGAACCATCCTCAGAATGACCTGTTTCATTTTTTAACAAGGTTGACACAACTACATAACCATCCTCATGGGAATTTGTTTCATTTTTTAACAAGGTTGACACAGTAAAATAACCATCCTCAAGGGTTATTTCATGTTTATGCCAGCTTGAAACAAAAAATAACTATGCTCATAAGAACCTATTTCATTTTTTAACGAGGTTGACACAGTAAAAGAAGCATCCTCTTAGTCACTCAGACCATGGCTTCCATTTGGAAGAAATACATGCCAAGGGATACTTCCCGACCATGGCTTCTAAGAGATCTTCATCAGAGAGAAGAATAGATCCCTTGAAAGAAGACATGTGACTAAAATCAAAGGGGGTAAGAAAATCCATTTCAAATTCCCCCATAAGTTTCCCTATGCCAATTACCGGATCTAAGTCATAAGAAGTCGAGAAAATAGTAAGAGATCCACTTACATCGGTAACTGAAAACATGGGAGCAGTTGCCACATAATTAACTTGTGGCGGTTAGATACCACTTGCATATAAGGAATATTAAGGGATGTTAGATGGCAGGTAGTGGAATCAAGACCAACAAATGAAAGCTGGACAATTGTCACAATGTTTCCATTGTGAGGGAATGACATGGCTTGAAAGAGTGTGGACACGACAACTATCATGGCATAGACATAGTCTCTCCCAAGGAGCAAATTAAAATCCAAGGGGCCTTGGACTACCATAAGATCAATACAAACAGTATGTCCTTCTAAAGTAATAGGTAACTTAGGAAGGATTGCTAATGGTTCATTGATGGTTTTGTTAAAAGCCAAAAGATTCTATGTAACAGCCACAAGCTGAAGGGAACCCAAAGCTTGCCAAGTGGATGAGGATAAAATACGAACATAAGCACTTTCATCTACATTTGTGTGCCATACATTCTTACCATAGGCTTTCACAATGATTTGGAAAGGGGTGGAAGAAGGAAAACGAGGCTCTGTCAGTCTCCCCAATCATTACTTGGAGGTAGTACAATGGAAACAGGTGAAATGCCCCTATGTGTAGAAGAATCTAAGGTAACAAGAAGAACCTGAGCGGTATTAATTTCACTCTCTAAAGGGAGAATGGATCGAATGAATGTGGAATCGAATCGACCACTTGATCAACCAATGAATCATCAACCTGAGTGATATGTATTTCACTCTCTAAAGGGGGAGTGAGATTGATTGTACTTGGAATTAGATCAATCACTTCATCAATTGGACAGTAGGTTGGGATAAAGTTCATGATAACCAGTTGGAAGTTGTTGTTGTGAAACAGTAAGTTTTCCAACAATTTTGAGGCTTCTTCCATATGAGGGCAAAGGTGACTATGATGAATCCCTTTGCATAACCTACAAGGAAACCTAACTTTACCCTTTTTCCCTGGAACCTGATAATCACTGGTCGATGGATCAATAGTAAGATGATAAGAATTTTTTTTTTATCATATTTCCAATACCTTAGGAATACTAGGACAACTGATAAGGAAGTGGTCACCCTTACAAATCTTGCAAGGGTATTTGGGCTTGCGATGCATGTTGGACGTTTCCTCAACATTACCAATACCTACAACCATGGTTGGTTGGTTGACTTCTTTCTTATCTTGCTTCTTCTTCTTCTTCCCTTTCTTCTTCTTCTTAGTCACCTAGTTACTAGCACCGAGGCTTTTACTAAGTGAAGGAGAAGAAAGGGACGAGGACATGTTGGGTGAAGAAGGTAAAGGGTCAACATGAGGTTGGTAATGTTGAGATGGTGAACTCGGTTGAGGTGGAATAGTTTGGGTATTTTGGATCAAATAAGTTCAAAACAACCACACTGGTAAACCTATCGTGAATCTGAGAAGTGACAATGTAGCCATATAAGGAGGACTGACATTTGCAAAGTCAGGAAGAGCACTGGGATTCCCGTTAAATGGGGTTTCTTTATTAGTAACTTCCAACATTATTGCCAATAGATTCAACTTAGATAAATTTGTTACCAATTTTAATAATTGAAAATCACAATCCACTCCCAAGGTCTATAAAAAGTAAAAAACAAGCAAATAACATGCGCTAGTAAATATAATGAGTCAAACCATGTAAAGAAAATTTTCACAACGAAACCACTAATTGGTGATGAAACTTCACATCACAAAGATCAATGTGAAAAGTGGCTAAATATAGAGAGGGTGGAACCAATTATGCTAACAACCTGCTTAATGTACACAATCTGGTGCAAGTAACTTCACTGATGCCATCTCGAGTGAAGAATATCATCCAAAAAGGTCCAAGTGATTCTAGCCAACGTTTGTTCCAAGTACAACAGAGGCTTCCCCTCTGCTATCACCTTGGGTAATAGCCCTAAGATTATGGTCTTTAAGGTTACCACCTAAAACAATTTAACCTTGGGGTATGGTCGCAGATCATACGTACATGCAAGGGCAGAGTAACAAAACTCAATCCACTTGAAAGTTCCTCAACATGGTTAATCTGAGGTTTACTTCCAAGTGACTCCCAAGTACCTTTCGACACCATTTTTAATACATGTAAATCACTCTATTGTAACCAATGAAGTGGGGTCGATCACTCCATTGGATTCGACATGATCTTGTGCATAACTCCTTTGTAAGGGGAGCTTCCCAGAGCCAAATTGTAGTAAATGGATTTACTCCCTATCGCAAGATTCTAATGTTTGTTTGCAGCTTTGGAAAGTTAACACACTTCCCTATTCCAAAGCCCTGCAACCTGATCTAATGTAGGTGGAAAAGAGCCCTAAAATAATAAAATTTTCCAAATTGATTTTATTAGCATTATTTTCAGAATTGTTACTTACTCGAAGGATAAATGGAAGTGAAACAAATGGTGTTATGATTTGACTCAAAACTTTAATGCAATCGAATATGATATTGTAATATTTTCATTTCGATGAATCGTAACTAAAATAAGGAAAGAGGTTTCATTAAATTCTCAAAAATACAAGAATCAATGAAAAATTTTCAAGACACAAATCAAAGAGAATGCAGAACACACAATTCTTGGCTCTTCTTCGAGAAATGAAACACGAATTTCTCAAAGTCGAAGTTACAAGAAGCAAAATTTTGATCTTAACAACTTCTTACGTACCCAAAAACAAACGATGAATTCTTCCTTCAACAAACACAAGCTATAATTTCAAGTTGATGTAATGAGTTACAAATAATTGTAAGAAAAAGATTATGCTGTCTTATAAAGAGAAATAATCATTATCCACTTTGACAAATCAACAAGCTCCTAATCATGAGTGTTGACTTGAAAAACCCTAATTTTTCCTAATACCAATGACACTTTGCAATTGAGAAAACAAAGTACTTAATCTGATCTTTTGACATAAAAAAGGACAGACTCAAACTATCTCAGCAATGACTAATCCTTCTCCTGATTAACCAAATCAAACCTTGAACCCTAAATTGAAAAAACAAAGAATTCTTCAAAAAGGAAACCCAAAACATCAAATCAAAATAAGGAGGGCATTTCTAGAAGGTAAACAGACCTAATTAGACACACAAATCAAAAGTTCATGGACTTAGCAATGAGAAAAGCTTAAATTTTCAAAAAAATTCTGCATGTGCGTAGGTAATGAGTATAGTTTAGTGCATATCTGCACTGTTGCTAAATGCTATGTGCGTAGAAGTACGTTCTATGAGAAAAGGTAAAGTGCGCACAACGGGAGAATTAAAGAAAAAATAAAAACAAACTAAACAAATCATCAAATCCAAACTTTCAATTTTTTTCCAAACACTCAGAGAGGGCTATGACTAAAGGATCAAAGGTAAAAAAAAAAAGAGAATGATGGAGAGTGAGATGTTCCCCAGTGGAGTCACCAATTTGTTAGGCAGACTAATCCCTCTTGTGGACAAGATGGATCTCCCTAGACCTCAAAGAAATCTAGTAACAAACAAGAAAAGGACTACTACCTTTCCTTAGCTTACGATTGATTGAAATAAATGATATGAGAGAGATCACTTACCGTTTAACAAAATGTATGTTGAAGTCCCTTCTAATTCCTTCGACAGTTAGCTCCCCCTTAATGCTTTAGAGACCGTTCCAACACTTTCCACAACTTCTCCATTATGTTTCGAAGGAGATTTGCATAGAAAAAAACACACAAAGGATCAAAGCATCTAGTATATAGAGTGAAATATAAATGAAATATTGAACTCAACATATATCATAAATTGAATCAACCAATCATAACCTATGTGAGTGATCAAGGAATCCCACAAATGATATCAGAATAGACATGATTAGGAAAGAACAATTGCTTTTATTAAATAAAAGGGAGAACAAAATTACAACCTCAAAGCCTTGATGTTACAAGCCTCTTCTCACAATCTCCAACCCTCTCCTTGGATGAAAAGCCTTCTAGCCTTATTTCTATAGCATAAGCCTACCTTCAATGGTCCTCTCCAATCCTGTAGCCTGTGTTTGATTTATAGGCCAATAGGAGGAGGTTTTGGATCCATTTCCCAAGGGATGAGATCCACAAATGGTGGGGTAGGAGATCTACAAAGAGAGGGAAGTAGCTCCATGATGGGAGCGATTAGGCTTGAGTAGGTAGCCATTCGAAGTTGTTAGTTGGGAAAGTTTGACTAACAAAGTTTCTAGACTTTACTTTTTATTTTTTACTTGCGTTAAGTAATATGCACAGGCCATAGTGTTAGACAGAGCACACTTTTGCACAGTTTCTAATGGTCTCTTTTGTGTATGCGCATAAATGGACTAGGGAACTACACAAGAAACCAAAAATAGGTTTTTAGGCCTTGAGATCCAGGAATTTCATTCTCTTTGGGATTGTTGGGTTCTAACCTTGCAGGGGGATGTTTTGGAACACTTTGATGGATAGCGAAAGATCCAGACTAATGGTCATTTGCATAATGCGACAAAATGACGTGTAATAGTCCCTCAAGAAAAATGTTGCTCCAAAAGCACTTTTCTTGTCATCAATGCTACTAGCCCAATTAACATTGATACAAAATTTTAAATTAAATATTTACCTCTTGCATACCATAAGCCAAAGTCTGTTATGCCTTGCAAATATTTGAAAATTCTCTTCACAACATTAACATGGCTTTCTTTGGGACTTGCTTGAAATCTAACCACCAAGTCCATTGCTTGCATTATGTCTAGCCTTGACCTAGTTAGCTACAGTAAGCTTCCAATGATTGATATGTAGGTTCTCTAATTCAAGAGAGGGGATTCATCCTCTTTACTTAGCCTACAACCAATCACCATGGGAGTACAAATAGAATTAGATTCTTCCATCCCATTTTTTTTCAATGTTTCCCTTAGATACTTGGATTGAGAGATGAAGATATTCTTTTTAAATTGGGTAATTTGTAGTCCAAGAAAGAAGGACAACTCCCCTATCATAAACATTTCAGATTATTTTTGAATTCCCTCAATGAATTGTTGTCCCATCTACTCCAAATCACTGCCAAAGATAATATCATCTACATAAACCACAATAATTAACAAATGATTGTTGTCCCATCTACTCCAAAACACTGCCAAAGATAATATCATATATATAAACCACAATAATTAGCAAATGATCATATTCATATTTAATGTACAAATTTTTATCAACAATCCCTAATTTAAAACCTCGCATCTGGAGATACTTATCTAGTTTGGCATACCATGCTATTCGAGCTTGTTTTAGCCCATACAAAGCCTTTCTTAGTCTGCAAACATAATCTTCATTCTATGAGAGCAAGAAACCTTCTAGTTGTTCTACATATACTTATTGAACTTATGAATCCCCATTGAAGAAGGTTGGTTGTACATCCATTTGATATACATTAATATTCTTGTGAGTGGCTAAAGCTAGGAACATTCAAATGGCTTCTAGTCTTGCTACCGATGCAAATGTTTCTTCATAGCCTATCCATTTTATTTGTGCATAACATTTATATACCAATCTTGTTTTGTTTCTTACCACTTCCCCTTCCTCATTTAACTTATTCTTTAAAACCCATTTGGTGTCTATAACAGTTTGTCCTTGGGTCTAGGGACAACTCCCAAATGTCATTTTTCTCAATTTGGTCAAACTCTTCAATCATTTCCTTCACCTAAAACTTGTCTTCACTAGTTTGACTGAGATTTTTGGGCTTGATTTGTGACAGCGGGGCAAGATTTAAGTGACTAGGACTTCCAATGAATTTCCTTCTAGTTTGGACACCGAGGCTTCAATCGCCAATTCTTTGACTTTTGTGGTGTTATTTTTTTACATACCTAGATGGGGTCTTGTGCATTTTTGTTGTATCTACTTTTTCATCTCCTTCTTCTTCTTTATCTTCATATTCGAGAGTAGAATCTTACTCTTCATTTGATTTCTCATTTTCTTTAGACTTCAGTGAATGAGGCAGGGTTTCATCAACTATGACATCGATGCAATCTTCAACCCGTTTTCTCATCTTGTTGAAGCACTTGTAGCCTTTAATCTTGACTAAGTATCCAAGGAATATACCCTCATCAGCTTGAGAGTTGAACTTTCCAAGGTCTTTATCATTTCTCTTGATATAACATTTACTCTCAAATACCTTGAAATGTTTTAAAGATGTTGGTATTCCTTTCCATAGCTCATAAGGTGTTTTGTCACTATTTTCCTTGAGCTATGTTTTGTTTCCTAAGTAAATAGTTGCTTGAGCTGCTTCTTCCCTGAAGGTCAGTGCAACCTTCCCTTTGTCCATCATTACTCTACCCATTTCCTGAATGGTTATGTTCTTCCTTTCAAACACCCCATTCTCTTGAGGTGTTTTGGTTACTGAGTATTGCCTCTTTATGCCATGTTTTACACAAAAATATTGAAACTCATTTGAGATGAATTCTCCTCCCCTGTCAGATCTCAAGCATTTAATCTTAAGACTTTCTCATTCTCAACCCAAGCCTTAAATATTTTAAACTTACTTAGGGCTTCTAATTTTTCTTTCAATGACATTATCCAAGTAGCCCTGGTAAAATCATCAATAAATAAATTAAAGTAGCTTTCTCCTCTTGGGATATTTGTTCTTGTAGGACCACCAATGTCAATGTCATTATCTCCAAAGGTTTAGAACACAAAAACTCCTTTGTTTTAAAACAATCCCTTGTCTACTTTCCAAACTAACGGGATTTACACATTGAATTTCCAGGTTTTGATAGCCTTAATAAGCCTCTCACTGCCCTTAACTTACTGATCTTGACTAAGATATCAAAATTTACATGCCCCAACCTTTTGTGCCACAACCATGTTTGATATGTTTTTCTCTAGCAACAATTCACTCTAGAATCATCAAACACGCACACGTTGTTGTGAGTCCTGATTTCCTTCCCTACCAACTTGCCATTCTTTGCTTTTCGTATCTCACAATATTTAGAGCAAAAAGTCACATCATAGCCATTGTCACAAATTTGGCTTACACTCAGTATGTTGCGCTTCAGACCATCCACATGCAAAACATTTTGGGCCTTGATCTTTTCATCTAGATTGGCTAGGCCCTTTCCTTTAATTTGTGTTGGGGCATTAATTCTGAAGGTGACACTGCCTTTACTTTTTTCATTTAGAAACAAGAATTTACTCTTATCTCCAATCATGTGCTTAGAGGAACTATTGTTCACGTACAATATTCCTTCTTGATCATGTGCAGACAAATCAAGTCCACACTCCTCAATTTTCTTAGTCTTTTTCTTCCATGTCTTCATATTTCTTGGATGTATTGGCTATTTAGAGATCCATTGTTTAGATGGACAATCAAACTTGCTTTTATACTCACTTGCCTTGTGGCTAAATTTAGTACATTTGGAACATTCAATCTCATTCAACGGAGGGGAGGAATGATTTCTAGTCCCAACAAATGAATTTCCAGACCTAGGATTTTGATTATATATAGATTTAAATTTTTCATCTCTTTCAACTTTCACAGTTTTACAATTAATGGCTTTATACTTATGACACTCGTAATAGTTTCCATAGAACAAACTTGGGTATCTAAAATGTGAGAACTGGTAAGCTTGAATAGATTGATTGTACCTCAGTTGTCTTTATGAATGGCTTATAGATATTCATGGAGGAACATTTGAGTTTTAATGGCCTGCTCCTTTACTAAATGCTTCTTTGATTTGTCTTTTGCTTATCGTCATTGGCCCCCTTTTGAACTGCCTTTGCATAACTTTGAATGCCTTTGATTGTTGTGGACCTGGTGTTGACCTTTCCTTTTAGGGATTGTTTTGGATCAGAGTATCCCAAACTTGCCTTATTTGTTGAAGACCTTTGGATGTTGAGAATGTTGTTTAGGTTTTTTGTTCCTTCAACAATTTTTCTGTCCATATCCATTTTGACTTTGGAATTTTCAAGGTCTATTCTTAGAGATACGAGCTCTGACTCTAAACTGTGGTAATTCTTTTCCCATTCATTTTTTTTTTTCACCAAGGACCTCCTCTTTCCTTTTTTCTTCCTCTAGCTGGAGTTTTGATTCGAAGATCAAATTTTAGCTCAAAAATAAAAGTGCCTAGAATATTTCAAAATTAGTGTCAAATTGTAATGTCCGTTGTTCTAATTCCACCGACACTTGAATCTCCTCAATCCGATGTCATATGACAAAGTTATGATGTTCTGATTGTTTGGCTCAACGACTAAAAAAAAATTGTAGTGTGTTTTGGTGGCCCAATGGGAAGTTGTCGTGGCCCAAATAGAGATCACCAAGTGGCATCTCCACATTAGATTTGTTTGTTTGTTTTTGTTTTTGTTTTGTTTTGTTTTTTTTTTTTGTATTAGCTCCATAGGCCCCAGCGGGATCGAACCTGTGACCTGCCAAACAACACCATCAAGCCTTACCATTACACCATGCACATGCTTCTTAACCTACCATGTCCACGGGTTATTGTTAAAGAACATTAAAATGTGTGTTGGGGGAGGGGGGTCAAGACTAAACCCTAGCCCCTGGTTGTCGGCAGCCCACAGGACAGTGGGAGAGGAGCGACGGGGGAAGAGCTCAGGGCCTAGCTCTAGTGCATAGTCCTATCACCTTCACTGGACCAAGCGTTAAGGATAAGGGAGCTGGCATAGGGGGTGGGGGCTCTAGGCCTTAGCCTCGAGTCATAACACCAAGCATATGACCGTCGGCAAGTGTTGAGGGTAGAGGACTTGGGGACTAGCCCCAACCCTGGTCACGAGATCTTTCACACGACCGAGTGCTAATAAATAAGGTGCTAGGCGGACAGGGGCAGAGTTGAGGCCTAGCCCTAGGTCACGGTGCCGACGTGTAACCACCAACTTATAGTTTGGGAGCCCGACCACATTAACGTCCCCACGACCAACAACCCGATGGATTTGGGGCCTAGGGCGGCGGGGGCAACCCGTTGGCCCATCCCCTGGCCTTATGTGATCCAGGTCCGGGTGTGAAGATGGACCTTTCCAAGACCTTTTACTTTCGTGATGTGTTAAAATTGCATTTTAAAAGAACATTAACAAATACAGCTATAGACTGTAAAGAAGAGGAACATAACAATCTTCAACACATGAAAACAAAAGCCGTTGATAATGGAGTTCGTCCAGGAGGGGCTACGTCTCCAGGCCCCGATGTCAAGATGGTGTAGTTTGTTGTATTAAGTGTTGTCAATAAGGTGATGTACACAGATGTGATGTCTCGATCATACAAGGAAGAATGCCCTCACGCAGGAGTGGCTCTAAGAGATGTTCCATAACTAGAACTCTCAATCAAAACTCTTATCAGTATGGCACAAAAGCATGGTGCACATCCCGCCAACATGGCACAAAAGGGATGTCAAAGAAAAACACATGCATGGCGACAACAAGAGTATCCCATCAACATACAATAAGGGATCTCAAAACATAACATGATAAGTTATGACAACAAGTACATCACATAGAAGATTCCACATCAAATCAAGCAAGGAATCATGACAACATGTCATAAACAAGATCCTGCATCAAATATCAATCAAGGATCAATGCAGCATAATGTAAAAGAAGAAGTAAATGGACAATAACCATATACCTCACACCACGGGCCATCTGAAGAAGTGGATGTCTCACTGCTAAAGCTACTCAGACCATCGATCTCAAGGCATCGATGACAGAAGATGGCTGCTCGCACAAGAATGTGGACATCTGAAGTGCTAAAACTTGCTTAAACATTGATTTCACAGCATCAATTGCAAGAAGAATTGAACAAAGAAGAATCAATCACAGAGAATAATCGATCAAAAGAAGCAGAATCGATCATGAAGAGAAGAATCGATTATAAAAGAGAAGAACTGCTCTGGACTCTCGGCTCTGTAGCTCGTTGGCTATTGGCTCTGTAGCGCTCTGGCTTATGTCACTGCATCTCTACGATCTTCCTCGATCAAGTGCTCTCTGGCTTCATGCTTCTTTGTAGCTCTGCGGCTCTACGGATTTCAAGCGCTGCTCTTGGGATTTCATGCTTCTCTGCATACTCAGCCTTTCGGGCCTCTCTCCACATATTCTCTCCACACAGCCTCTCAGGCTCTTTGTTATACTGCCCTCGCCCTCTATTACGCAGCCTTTCACCGCTCTCGGCTCCTTGCATCCATGCTCTCGGCACTCTTGCACAGGGTTTCGAGCTCACGGGCACTCTCTGGCATGCAGGCTCTCTCCCTCCTCCAGCCTCGGCTCTCTATCTTTCATCGTGTTTTATAACACATTTGGGACAAGGCTGCTTCAAAACCGAAGGTTTGTTGCTTAAGAATAGAAGTTGTATGTATAGAACAATCGGTGGGCACAACAACCTTTAAAAAATAGCGTTTTTATCATTTTAAAGCGATAATACAAAAACCCGAAAAACATTGGAAAGCATTGAAAAATCCGAAAGTTTGGATCTCAAAATTTACAAAATCAAGCCTATAAATCGATCCAATCCGCGGTAAATCGCTAGTCGGGATCGCAGATCTTTGATCGCTGCGGCCAGGGATCCTTCCTTAAGCATCCGCCGATGTCGATCCTTCTGATTGCTAATCGCATTTGTTGATATCCAGGAGTCCTGGTTCTCAGCCTTTGGGTTCCGCTAATTCGACACTCCATCGCCGATTCCCAAGCACTGATATCGCTAATTGTTGCATGTATAGTGCCGATATCAGCCATTGCCCTGCCTCCGATTGCGATTTGCCTTATAAAGGCTTAAAACGCATTTTTATGAGAAAAATCTCCTTTTTTCAAAGGAACCAAGGCAACTCTTTTCGCCATAAATTCATCATCCAGACTCCGATTGACGAACCATTCACACCTCCATGATAAGGAAGATGAGATCTATGCTTTGGTCCTGGTTCGACATCATTCTGATCACTTTGATTTTTGAGCGTTCATAACCCTCTTTGTCCTGCATGTCTTTCTGGAGCCACCTGGATCAATCCTCCCCACTGAGGAGCTTTGGGTCCTCCAAAAGCATAAAAAGTAATCTGCAACTCTCTTTGTACCTTGTCTGCATAACAAGCATTCTGAAAAGGCCTCGCTTCCATCTCCTTCACCTTTGTTCTTCGGAGACTTAAGTAACGAGCCGACACCTGCTACCTCTGCAACCTGTAGTACATTATTTGCACATCACATGCTTTGAATGACATGACCAACTAAAGACCCAAAACGTCCCATACTTGCCATGAGTTTATAACACATACTTGGTGATCAAGTTTACAACAAGATGGACGCAATACTCCAACTATGACAACAAGGCCAACCTATCATGGTTGCTTCAAAAAGTGACGGAAAATGCATCATCACTGCAACACATGATTTACATACATAAGGCCAAACACTATTGTTTTGACAAGTGATGGAAACATAACATCACTTTCAGAGTTTTAACATGCAACTCAAAATACATCTCGAAACATGACCAAACATAATTGTTGCTGAGTACGTGATGGAAACACATCATCACGTTTACATTTTAAAATGCAACAAGTGATGTACAAAAGAATGACCATGAAATGACAACATGTCTAGGAACCATTTCTCAATGATCAATGTGAATGGGTCACCTCCCTGAGGTGGTTTTGCTTGTCGAATAACCGCTCTTCCTGGTTCACGCACTGACACTTTGTATTTAAGGCGCTGCATTGGATGGAGCTTCCAGCAAGTGGCTCTTTGATGGCCATTTCTGTCACAATGACTGCAATATCTTTTCTTCCTCTATGTCTGCTTAACCTGTTTCTTTTCATGCTATCGAGAGGTGTTTTCACGCCTCATGAGTGTTGCCATCCTTTTCCAACACTTAGAAAAGGTATGGTTAGGTAAACCACAAAGTACATGTTTACTGATGCCTTAGTCTTCGTTCATTATTAACAACACGATCAAAATGAACATTCAAAGATCAAAAATGGTTATACCTTCCTTTGATGTCTCTGATGTTAGTATGGCGATGAGAGCTTGCCTCAGCTCTCTCCCTGCGATGGAAACTGCCATGGGATGATGGGGATGTTTTCCCACCATTCTCTTTCCTCGACGATGTCTCGGACAAATCTAACACCTTTGAGCACTCTCCTTTGGTGTACCCTGAGCCTGCAAATCGATGCTCATGCATAACCTCCAAAGGTTGAGTTATGCCTTGGTTGTTAGCACCAAGTTCTTTCTCCTCGTGCCTCATCCTTGTAATGAGCCTCATGTTTGTCCCTGTAATTGGGATCTCAAAATCTCCAACAGACATCATACTATGAGAAGATGAAATCGAAAGGAAATCAACATATTTTACCTTCTCTTTCGATTTGGAAAGAACTGATGAGGGCTGCTCATCATCCGTTGTTGGTGGTTCGCTAACTGTCTCAGCACATTCCCCAACTTCTTTCCTAACATACCTAAGTCCTGCTAACTATCTCAACACATTCCCCAACTTCTTTCCTAACATACCTAAGTCCTGCCTGACATGGTAATTCCTCTACTTGGATGGGATTGACAATGCCTTGGCCATTAATGCCCAAGCCTTTTGCTTCATACCTCATTCTCTTCAATAGTTTGGAGCCAATTCCTATGGTGTGATTTTCAAACACAACGAAATCATCATCAGGAAACATACATGAAGATGGAGAACTACTTTTTACCTCACATGGGTCTCGCTGCAGCTTTCCAACGCCTCGTCCTTTTCTTGCAGCTGTAGTAGCAAACTCTGCTTCTCCTCCTTCTCTTCATGTAGACGCATCTTCAATTCATTCTCTGTTTGAAGATTATGTCTGTTTTTCTTCAGTTCCTCCATGGCCTCTTCTGTGGCTTTCAATTGAAGCTGTAATCGCTCCTTTTCCTCTATTTCCTTATGTAGAGTTTTATACAGGATTTCCACCTTCTTGGAAATGTTGAGCATGGTCTCGTACATTGCTCTTTCATCCTCTGTCATTGTTCATGCTGCAATTCACATCAACGCAAAGACCTTCTCTGATACCACTTGATCAAGGTCTAGGTGTGAAGATGGACCTTTCCAAGATCTCTTACTTTCATGATGTGTTAAAATTGCATTTTAAAAGAACATTAACAGATACAGCTGCAAACTGTAAAGAAGAGGAACATAACAATCATCAACACATGAAAACAAAAGCCGTTGATAACGGATTCGTCCAAGAGGGACTACGTCTCGAGGCCCCGGTGTCAAGATGGTGTAGGCCACTGCATTAAGTGTCGTCAATAAGGTGATGTACACAGAGGTGATGTCTCGATCATACAAGGAAGAATGCCCTCACGCAGGAGTGGCTCTAAGAGATGTTCCATAACTAGAACTCTCAATCAAAACTCCTATTAGTATGACACAAAAACAAGCATGGTGCGCATCCCGCCAACATGGCACAAAAGGGATGTCAAAGCAAAACACATGCATGACGACAACAAGAGTATCCCAAAAACATACAACAAGGGATATCAAAACATAACATGATAAGTTATGACAACAAGTACATCAAATAGAATATTCCACATCAAATAAAGCAAGGAATCATGACAACATGTCATAAACAAGATCCTGCATCAAATATCAATCAAGGATCCATGCAGCATAATGTAAAAGAAGAAGTACATGGACAATAACCATATACCTCACAGCATGGGCCATCTAAAGAAGTGGATGTCTCACTGCTGAAGCTCCCCCAAGAAAAATGTTGCTCCAAAAGCACTTTTCTTGTCATCAATGCTACTAGCCCAATTAACATTGATACAAGATTTAAATTAAATATTTACCTCTTGCATACCATAAGCCAAAGTCTGTTATGCCTTGCAAATATTTGAAAATTCTCTTCACAACATTAACATGGCTTTCTTTGGGACTTGCTTGAAATCTAACCACCAAGTCCACTGCTTGCATTATGTCTAGCCTTGACCTAGTTAGCAATAAGCTTCCAATCATTGATATGTAGGTTCTCTGATTCAAGAGAGGGGATTCGTCCTCTTTACTTATCTTGCAACCAATCACCATGGGAGTACAAATAGACTTAGATTCTTCCATCCCATTTTTTTTCAATATTTCCCTTAGATACTTGGATTGAGAGATGAAGATATTCTTTTTAGATTGGGTAATTTGTAGTCCAAGAAAGAAGGACAACTCCCCTATCATAAACATTTCAGATTATTTTTGAATTCTCTCAACGAATCGTTGTCCCATCTACTCCAAATCACTGCCAAAGATGATATCGTCTACATAAACCACAATAATTAACAAATGACTGTTGACCCATCTACTCCAAAACACTGCCAAAGATAATATCATCTACATAAACCACAATAATTAGCAAATGATCATTTTCATATTTAATGTACAAATTTTTTATCAACAATCCCTAATTTAAAACCTCGCATCTGGAGATACTTGTCTAGTTTGGCATACCATGCTATTCGAGCTTGTTTTAGCCCATACAAAGCCTTTCTTAGTCCGCAAACATAATCTTCATTCTATGAGAGCAAGAAACCTTCCGGTTGTTCTACATATACTTATTGAACTTATGAATCCCCTTTGAGGAAGGTTTATTGTACATCCATTTGATATACATTAATATTCTTATGAGTGGCTAAAGCTAGGAACATTCAAATGACTTCTAGTCTTGCTACCGGTGCAAATGTTTCTTCATAGCCTATCCCTTTTACTTTTGCATAACATTTATATACCAATCTTGTTTTGTTTCTTACCACTTCCCCTTCCTCATTTAACTTATTCTTTAACACCCATTTGGTGTCTATAACAGTTTGTCCTTGGGTCTAGGGACAAACTCCCAAATGTCATTTTTCTCAATTTGGTCAAACTCTTCAATCATTTCCTTCACCTAAAACTTGTCTTCACTAGTTTGACTGAGATTTTTGGGCTCGATTTGTGACAGCGGGGCAAGATTTAAGTGACTAGGACTTCCAATGAATTTCCTTCTAGTTTGGACACCGAGTTTTCAATCACCAATTCTTTGACTTTTGTGGTGTTATTTTTTTACATACCTGGATGGGGTCTTATGCATTTTTGTTGTATCTACTTCTTCATCTTCTTCTTCTTCTTTATCTTCATATTCGAGAGTAGAATCTTACTCTTCATTTGATTTCTTGTTTTCTTTAGACTTCAATGAATGAGGCAGGGTTTCATCAACTATGACATCGATGCAATCTTCAACCCGTTTTCTCATCTTGTTGAAGCATTTGTAGCCTTTAATCTTGACTAAGTATCCAAGGAATATACCCTCATCAGCTTGAGAGTTGAACTTTCCAAGGTCTTTACCATTTCTCTTGATATAGCATTTACTCTCAAATACCTTGAAATGTTTTAAAGATGTTGGTATTCCTTTCCGTAGCTCATAAGGTGTTTTATCACTATTTGCCTTGAGCTATGTTCTGTTTCCTAAGTAAATAGTTGCTTGAGTTGCTTCTCTCCTGAAGGTCAGTGCAACCTTCCCTTTGTCCATCATTACTCTATCCATTTCCTGAATGGTTATGTTCTTCCTTTCAACCACCCCATTCTGTTGAGGTGTTTTGGCTACTGAGTATTGCCTCTTTATGCCATGTTTTACACAAAAATATTGAAACTCATTTGAGGTGAATTCTCCTCCCCTGTCAGATCTCAAGCATTTAATCTTAAGACCTTCTCATTCTCAACCCAAGCCTTAAATATTTGAAACTTACTTAGGGCTTCTGATTTTTCTTTTAACGACATTATACAAGTAGCCCTAGTAGAATCATCAATAAATAAAATAAAGTAGCTTTCTCCTCTTGGGATATTTGTTCTTGTAGGACCACCAATGTCAATGTCATTATCTCCAAAGGTTTAGAACACAAAAACTCCTTTGTTTTAAAACGATCTGTTGTCTACTTTCCAAACTATCAGGACTTACACATTGAATTTCCAGGTTTTGATAGCCTTAATAAGCCTCTCACTGCCCTTAACTTACTGATCTTGACTAAGATATCAAAATTTACATGCCCCAACCTTTTGTCCCACAACCATGTTTGATATGTTTTGCTCTAGCAACAATTCACTCTAGAATCATCAAACACACACACATTGTTGTGACTCTTGATTTCCTTCCCTACCAACTTGCCATTCTTTGCTTTTCATATCTCACAATATTTAGAGAAAAAAGTCACATCATAGCCATTGTCACAAATTTGGCTTACACTCAGTATGTTGCGCTTTAGACCATCCACATGCAAAACATTTTGGGCCTTGATCTTTTCATCTAGATTGGCTAGGCCCTTTCCTTTAATTTGTGTTGGGGCATTAATTCTGAAGGTGACATTGCCTTTACTTTTTTCTTTTAGAAACAAGAATTTACTCTTATCTACAATCATGTGCTTAGAGGAACTATTGTTCACATACAATATTCCTTCTTGATCATGTGCAGACAAATCAAGTCCACACTCAGTTTTCTTAGTCTTTTTCTTCCATGTCTTCATGTTTCTTGGATGTATTGGCTATTTAGAGATCCATTGTTTAGATGGACAATCAAACTTGCTTTTATACTCACTTGCCTTGTGGCTAAATTTATTACATTTGAAACATTCAATTTCGTTCAACGAAGGGGAGGAATGATTTCTAGTCCCAACAAATGAATTTCCAGACCTAGGATTTTGATTATATATAGATTTAAAATTTTCATCTCTTTCAACTTTCACAGTTTTACAATTAATGGCTTTATACTTATGACACATGTAATAGTTTCCATAGAAAAAACTTGGGTATCTAAAATGTGAGAACTGATAAGCTTGAATAGATTGATTATACCTCAGTTGTCTTTATGAATGGCTTATAGATATTCATGGAGGAACATTTAAGTTTTAATGGCCTGCTCCATTACTAAATGCTTCTCTGATTTGTCTTTTGCTTATCCTCATTGGCCCCCTTTTGAACTGCCTTCGCATAACTTTGAATGCTTTTGATTGTTGTGGACCTGGTGTTGACCTTTCCTTTTAGGGATTGTTTTGGATCAGAGTATCCCAAACTTGCCTTATTTGTTGAAGACCTTTGGATGTTGAGAATGTTGTTTAGGTTTTTTGTTCCTTCAACAATTTTTCTGTCCATATCCATTTTGACTTTGGAATTTTCAAGGTCTATTCTTAGAGATACAAGCTCTGAGTCTAAACTGTGGCAGTTCTTTTGCCATTCATTTTTTTTTTCACCAAGGATCTCCTCTTTCCTTTTTTCTTCCTCCAGCTGGAGTTTTGATTCGAAGATCAAATTTTAGCTCAAAAATAAAAGTGCCTAGAATATTTCAAAATTAATAATGTCCGTTGTTCTAATTCCACCGACACTTGAATCTCCTCAATTCGATGTCATATGACAAAGTTATGATGTTCTGATTGTTTGGCTCAGCAACTAAAAAAAAATTGTAGTGTGTTTTGGTGGCCCAATGGGAAGTTTCCGTGGCCCAAATAGAGATCACCAAGTGGAACCTCCACATTAGGTTTGTTTGTTTGTTTGTTTGTTTGTTTTTTTTTTTTTTTTTTTTTTTTTTTTTTTTTTTTTTTTTTTTTTGTTAACCTACTATGTCCACGAGTTATTGTTAAAGAACATTAAAATGTGCATTGGGGGAGGGGGGTCAAGACTAAACCCTAGCCCCTAGTTGTCGGCAGCCCACAGGACCGTGGGAGAGGAGCGACGGGGGAAGAGCTCAGGGCATAGCTCTAGTGCATAGTCCTATCACCTTCACTGGACCAAGCGTTAAGGATAAGGGAGCTGGCATGGGGGTGGGGGCTCTAGGCCTTAGCCCCGAGTCATAACACCAAGCATAAGACCGTCGGCAAGTGCTGAGGGTAGAGGACTTGGGGACTAGCCCCAACCCTTGGTCATGAGATCTTTCACACGACTGAGTGCTAATAAATAAGGCGCTAGGCGGATAGGGGCAGAGTTGAGGCCTAGCCCTAGGTCACGGTATTGACGTGTAACCACCGACTTATAGTTTGGGAGCCCGACCACATTAACGTCCCCATGACCAACAACCCAACGGATTTGGGGCCTCGGGTGGTGGGGGCAAGCCGTTGGCCCATCCCCTGGCCTTATGTGATCTAGGTCTGGGTGTGAAGATGGACCTTTCCAATACCTTTTACTTTCGTGATGTGTTAAAATTGCATTTTAAAAGAACATTAACAAATATAGCTACAGACTGTAAAGAAGAGGAACATAACAATCTTCAACACATGAAAACAAAAGTCGTTGATAATGGAGTTCGTCCAGGAGGGGCTACATCTTCAGGCCCCGGTGTCAAGGATGTGTAGGCTGTTGCATTAAGTGCTGTCAATAAGGTGATGTACACAGAGGTGATGTCTCGATCATACAAGGAAGAATGCCCTCACGCAGAGTGACTCTAAGAGATGTTCCATAACTAGAACTCTCAATCAAAACTCTTATCAATATGACACAAAAGCAAGCATGGTGCACATCCCATCAACATGGCATAAAAGGGATGTCAAAGCAAAACACATGCATGACGACAACAAGAGTATCCCATCAACATACAATAAGGGATCTCAAAACATAACATGATAAGTTATGACAGCAAGTACATCACATAGAAGAGTCCACATCAAATCAAGCAAGGAATCATGACAACATGTCATAAACAAGATCCTGCATCAAATATCAATCAAGGATCAATGCAACATAATATAAAAGAAGAAGTACATGGACAATAGCCATATACCTCACACCACCGACCATCTGAAGAAGTGGATGTCTCACTGCTAAAGCTACTCAGACCATCGATCTTAAGGCATCGATGACAGAAGATGGCTGCTTGCACAAGAATGTGGACATCTGATCAGACTATCGAAGTGTTAAAACTTGCTTAAACATTTATTTCACAGCATCGATTGCAAGAAGAATTGAACAAAGAAGAATCGATCAAAGAAGAATCGATCACAGAGAATAATCGATCAAAAGAAGCAGAATCGATCATGAAGAGAAGAATCGATTATAAAAGAGAAGAACTGCTCTGGACTCTTGGCTCTGTAGCTCGTCAGCTATTGGCTTTGTAGAGCTCTGGCTTATGTCACTGCATCTCTGCGATCTTCCTCGATCAAGTGCTTTCTAGCTTCATGCTTCTTTGTAGCTCTGCGGCTCTACGGATTTCAAGCACTGTTCTTCGGATTTCATGCTTCTCTGCATACTCAGCCTCTCGGGCCTCTCTCCACACAGCCTCTTAGGCTCTTTGTTATACTGCCCTCGCCCTCTATTATGCAACCTTTCACCGCTCTCGGCTCTCTGCATCCATGCTCTCGTCACTCTAGCACGGGCTTTCGGGCTCACGGGCACTGTGTGGCATGCAGGCTCTCTCCCTCCTCCAGCCTCAGCTCTCTATCTCTCATCGTGTTTTATAACACGTTTGGGACAAGGTTGCTTCAAAATCGGAGGTCTGTTGCTTAAGAATAGAAGTTGTTTCTATAGAACAATTGGCAGGCGCAACAACCTTTAAAAAATAGCGTTTTTATCATTTTAAAGCGATAATACAAAAACCTGAAAAAATACTAGAAAACGTTGAAAATTCTGAAAGTTCGGATCTCAAATTTTATAAAATCAAGCCTATAAATCGATCCAGTCCACGCTAAATCGCTAGTCAGGATCGCTGATCGTTGATCGCTGCGACCAGGGATCCTTCCTTCGGCATCCGCCGATGCTGGTCCTTCTGATTGCTAATCGCATTGGCTGATATCCAGGGGTCTTGGTTCTCAGCCTTTGGGTTCTGCTAACCGACACTGCATCATCGATTCGCAAGCACTGATATCACTAATTGCTGCATGTATAGTGCCGATATCAGCCATTGCCCTGCCTCCGATTGCGATTTGCCTTATAAAGGCTTAAAACCCATTTTTATTAGAAAAGCCTCCTTTTTTCAAAGGAACCAAGGCAACTCTTTTCGCAATAAATTCATCATCCAGACTCCGATTGACGAACTGTTCATACCTCCGTGATTAGGAAGACGAGATCTATGCTTTGGTCCTGGTTCGACATCATTCTGATCACTTTGATTTTTGAGCATTCATAACCCTCTTTGTCCTGCATGTCTTTCTGGAGTCACCTGGATCAATCCTCCCCACTCAGGAGCTTTGGGTCCTCCAAAAGCATAAAAAGTAATCTGCAACTCTCTCTGTACCCTGTCTGCATAACAAGCATTCTGGAAAGGCCTCGCTTCCATCTCCTTCACCTTTGTTCTTCGGAGACTTAAGCGACAAGCCGACACCTGCTACCTCTGCAACCTGTAGTACATTGTTTGCACATCACATGCTTTGAATGACATGACCAACTAAAGACCCAAAACGTCCCATACTTTCCATGAGTTTATAACACATACTCGGTGATTAAGTTTACAACAAGATGGACGCAATACTCCAACTATGACAACAAGGCCAACCTATCATGGTTGCTTCAAAAAGTGACGGAAAACACATCATCACTGCAACACATGATCTACATACATAAGGCCAAACACTATTGTTTTGACAAGTGATGGAAACATAACATCACTTTCAGATTTTTAACATGCAACTCAAAATACGTCTCAAAACATGACCAAACATAATTGTTGCTGATTACGTGATGGAAACACATCATCACATTTACATTTTAAAATGCAACAAGTGATGTACAAAAGAATGATCATGAAATGACAACATGTCTAGGAACCATTTCTCACTGATCAATGTGAATGGGTCACCTCCCTGAGGTGGTTTTGCTTGTCGAATAACTACTCTTCCTGGTTCACGCACCGACGCTTTGTCTTTAAGGCGCTGCATTGGATGGAGCTTCCAGCAAGTGGCTCTTTGATGGCCATTTCTGTCACAATGACTGCAATATCTTTTCTTCCTCAATGTCTGCTTAACCTGTTTCTTTTCATGCCGTCGAGAGGTTTTTTCACGCCTCATGAGTGCTACCATCCTTTTCCAACACTTAGAAAAGGTATGGTTAGGTAAACCACAAAAGGACATGTTTACTGATGCCTTAGTCTTCGTTCACTATTAACAACATGATCAAAATGAACATTCAAAGATCGAAAATGGTTATACCTTCCTTTGTTGCCTCTGATGTCAGTATGGCGATGAGAGCTTGCCTCAGCTCTCTCCCTGCGATGGAAACTGCTATGGGATGATGGGGATGTTTTCCCATCATTCTCTTTCCTCGATGATGTCTCGGACAAATCTAACACCTTTGAGCACTCTCCTTTGGTGTACCCTGAGCCTGCAAATCGATGCTCATGCATAACCTCCAAAGGTTGAGTTATGCCTTGGTTGTTAGCACCAAGTTCTTTCTCCTCGTGCCTCATCCTTATAATGAGCCTCATGTTTGTCCCTGTAATTGGGATCTCCAAATCTCCAATAGACATCATACCATGAGAAGACGAAATCGAAAGGAAATCAACATATTTTACCTTCTCTTTCGATTTGGAAAGAACTGATGAGGGCTGCTCATCATCCGTTGTTGGTGGTTCGCTAACTGTCTCAGCGCATTCCCCAACTTCTTTCCTAACATACCCAAGTCCTGCCTGACGGGGTAATTCCTCTACTTGGATGGGATTGACAATGCCTTGGCCATTAACGCCCAAGCCTTTTGCTTCATACCTCATTCTCTTCAACAGTTTGGAGCCAATTCCTGTGGTTTAATTTTCAAACACAACGAAATCATCATCAGGAAACATACATGAAGATGGAGAACTACTTTTTACCTCACATGGGTCTCGTTGCAGCTTTCCAACGCCTCGTCCTTTGCTTGCAACTGTAGTAGAAAACTCTGCTTCTCCTCCTTCTCTTCATGTAGACACATCTTCAATTCATCATTCTCTGTTTGAAGATTATGTCTGTTTTGCTTCAGTTCTTCCATGGCCTCTTCTGTGACTTTCAACTGACGTTGTAATCGCTCCTTTTCCTCCATTTCTTTATGTAGAGTTTTATACAGGATTTCCACCTTCCTGGAAATGTTGAGCATGGTCTCGTACATTGCTCTTTCATCCTCTGTCATTGTTCACACTGCAATTCACATCAATGCAAAGACCTTCTCTGATACCACTTGATCAAGGTCTAGGTGTGAAGATGGACCTTTCCAAGATCTTTTACTTTCGTGATGTGTTAAAATTGCATTTTAAAAGAACATTAACAAATACAGATGCAGATTGTAAAGAAGAGGAACATAACAATCATCAGCACATGAAAACAAAAGCCGTTGATAACAGAGTTCGTCCAGGAGGGACTACGTCTCGAGGCCCCGGTGTCAAGATGGTGTAGGCCACTGCATTAAGTGTCGTCAATAAGGTGATGTACACAGAGGTGATGTATCGATCATACAAGGAAGAATGCCCTCATGCAGGAGTGGCTCTAAGAGATGTTCCATATCTAGAACTCTCAATCAAAACCCCTATCAATATGACACAAAAACAAGCATGGTGTGCATCTCGCCAACATGGCACAAAAGGGATGTCAAAGCAAAACACATGCATGACGACAACAAGAGTATCCCAAAAACATACAACAAGGATCTCAAAACATAACATGATAAGTTATGACAACAAGTACATCACATAGAAGATTCCACATCAAATCAAGCAAGGAATCGTGACAACATGTCATAAACAAGATCCTGCATCAAATATCAATCAAGGATCCATGTAGCATAATGTAAAAGAAGAAGTACATGGACAATAACCATATACCTCACACCACAAGACATCTAAAGAAGTGGACGTCTCACTGCTGAAGCTGCTCAGACCATCGATCTCAAGGCATCAATGAAAGAAGATGGCTGCTCGCACAAGAATGTGGACATCTGAATCAGACTGTCAAAGTGTTGAAACTTGCTTAAACATCGATTTCACAACATCAATTGCAAGAAGAATTGAATAAAGAAGAATCGATCAAAGAAGAATCGATCACAGAGAATAATCGATCAAAAGAAGCAGAATCGATCATGAAGAGAAGAATCAATCATAAAAGAGAAGAACTACTCTGGACTCTCACCTCTGTAGCTCATTGGCTATCGGCTTTGTAGTGCTCTAGCTTATGTCACTGCAGCTCTGTAATCTTCATCGATCAAGCGCTCTCTGGCTTCGTGCTTCTCTGTAGCTATGCAACTTTGCGGATTTCAAGCGTCGGTCTTCGGATTTCATGCTTCTTTGTGTACTCAGGCTCTCGGGCCTCTCTCCACGTAGTCTCTCCACGCTGCCTCTCAGGCTCTCTGTTATACTGCCCTCACCCTCCGTTACGTAGCCTTTCACTGCTCTCATCGCTCTGCATCCATGCTCTCAGCACTCTAGCACAGGCTTTCGTGCTCTCGGGCACTCTCTGACATGCAGGCTCTCTCCCTCCTCCAACCTCGGCTCTTTGTCACCCATCGTGTTTTATAACACGTTTGGGACAAAGCTGCTTCAAAATAGGAGATTTGTTGCTTAAGAATAGAATCCGTTTGTATAGAACAATCAGCGGGCGCAACAACCTTTAAAAAATATCCTTTTTTTATCGTTTTAAAGCGATAATACAAAAACCTGAAAAACATTGGAAAACATTGAAAAATCCGAAAGTTCGGATCTCAAATTTTATAAAACCGGACCTATAAATTGATCGAGTTTGCGCTATATTGCTAGTTGGGATCGCAGATCGCCGATCATTGTGGCTCGGGGTCCTTCCTTCGACCAACACCATCGACGACATCGATCATTCCGATCATCGATATCAGCGATTGCTAATTGCATTCGCTGATATCCAGGGGTCCTGGTCCTCGGCCTTTGGGTTCTGCCGATCCGACACTCCATCGCTGATTGGCAAGTGTCGATATCGCCGATCACTACCTGTATAGTGCTGATATCGGCCATCGCCTTGCCTCCGATTGCGATTTGCCTTATAAAGGCTTAAAACCCATTTTTATGAGAAAAACCTCCTTAAGGAACCAAGGCAACTCCTTTCACGATAACTTCATCATCGGGACTCGGATTGACGAATAGTTCGCACCTCCACAATTAGGAAGACAAGATCTATGCTCTGGTCTTAGTTTGACATCATTTTGATCACTTTGATTTTTGAGCGTTCATAACCCTCTTTGTCCTGCGTGTCTTTCTGGAGCCACCTGGATCATTATGGTGCCCATGTGGTCCTGACATTGTGCCTAAGGGTCATTGGCAAAATTAATCTTCTAACAAATTACACCTATTTTGGGTGAATTTTTCACCTTCCGAGTGGGTTTAAGGGCATATTTGTTGCTCTTTCAGCAGGTTTATCCAATTTGGAGGACGAATAACAACATAAACTACGGGGATCCATAACTTAATGAGTTTTTGACCTTTTGGAGCTCAAGAATAGTCCAAATAGGGGTTTTTGGACATTCTGAATCTAATGGAAGCCTCTGTTCACTAACTGGATCACTTATGAAGAGACTTTTTGTAGCTGTGAGTCTATGGGTGTAAGGATCAATTAATGGGTTGAAGCAATTTTTTGAAGGCTTTCGAGCATGGGGAGGACCTCGTGGGGGTTTTCCAGTCATCATATGTTATCTACAACAACTATGACATCTATGGTGCAACTCATGTTTCTCTTTTCTCATTATGTCTTATTAAGGAAAGCTCTCTTTTAGTACTTCAATGTGGAATTGTTGTATTTTTTATGCTCATTTTTCAGATGGCGTATAGGGTCTTGATGTGAGAGCCCTTTTCTTGTTGAATGTTTCATGACTGAATGTAGGTTGTCATGCTTTTTAGAGTGAGAGTTCTTTGCAGGAGAATGCTTCCTTGAAGGAGAAACTAGCCACTCTTTTTGTCAACACACTTTATGTACTCTTTATCACTTGGATCACTTCTAAAGAGACTTTTAGTAGGTTTGAGTTTATGGGTGCCAGGATCAATCAGTGGATTGAAGCAATTTTTTGAAGGCTTATGATCATGGAGAGGACCTTGTAGGGGTTCTCCAGTCTTCATATGTTATCTGCAACAACTGTGACATCTATGGTGAAACTCATGTTTCTCTTTTCTCATTATGTCTTATTGAGAAAATCTCTCTTCTTGTACTTCAATGTGGAATTGTTGTACTTGTTATGATCATTTTTTAGATGGAGTACATGGTCTTGATGTGAGAGCCCTTTTATTATTGATTGTTTCATGATTGAATGTAGGTTTTCATGCTTTTTAGAGTGAGAGTTCTTGTAGGAGAATGTTTCCTTGAAGGGGAAACTAACCATTGTTTTTGTCAACACACTTTATGTACTCTTTATCACTGAAATCTATGGAGTGGTCTAGCTGTGTTAGTAGGCCCAGAGATGTAGCTCAGGAGGGGTTAAATCTGTCACCAAATTATGTGTTGTCTCTCTTCGTGTTTGCCTTTATGATTTAAATGATGATATGTTGTTTGTTTAAAGTTCACATGAAAACTAACTCATTATCCTTGAAGAGACCATAATATTTGTGTTTACATAAGACCCATTTTTACTTGAAAAGAGTCCTAGGACGGTCAGTTTTTAGGAAGGAGAAGTTCTCCTCGAATTTAAGATCAATTGGTTTTAGAGCTAGTTCTGACCAAGTTGCAGGAATGGGAAAGAAGATGGAAAGTATCCAAGTTCTAGAGGAGATGAACTTGTCTCTTCGAATGGAGAATGTTGAATTGAGGAGAATGCTTGAAGTTGCTGAAGAGGAGAAGAGGCATAGGCATCTTTAGTTGTAGCATGTGGTTGAAGAACAAGTTTGTGAAAGTTCCACTCTCGAAGAAGCAAAGAATACCTCCAAAGTGAAGCCAATATGTGGGCATAGTCCAAAGACAGGTTATGGATCCTATGTGGAGAACGATGCTTGTGAGTTTTGTGAACATCTCAAATATTATCATTTTATTCATGTCGGTAAAAGTGGGTGGCTCTAGTTATCTTCAAATTTTTCATCAACATCTAAAGCAAAAAAATGGGTTGCAGGTCCAAGGAGGTAATTAACATCTCTAGTTCAAATCCTTTAGTTTATGTTAATAACACATCTTTTGCAGCCTTTGGACAACATAATAAAGGCATTGGTATGAAGTTGCTAGCTTGGATGGGTTATGAAGGAGGAGGCCTCAAAATCGATGGCCAAGGAATCATTAATCCTATCATGGTGAAATAGAGACCAAGATAGAAAGGATTGGGATATGGTCATAAAGAGTTTGGAGAGTGTTCTAAACTATTTGAGGCAAAGAAATCACCAGATGATGATATGTCACACCAAGATGGTAGTGATAATGTCAATTTGTCTCATAAGGGAGATGAATGCTTCAAAGGACTTTGCATGTAATCGTCCAGTCCATATCGTCAAAGTTACAACCTAAGGGACAGGTATAAATGTCATGGGAATTTTCCAAATGTTGGTAATTTTGATTATTTGTGGGACATATATCATTTCACTTTTTGTGATGCAGTTGACCATTGTCTGGCTAATTGTGAGCAATGCAAGGTGATGGTCAAAAGTATGGACCAAATTCTTGGCATCAAGCATGAAGAACCTCCCTCACATTTTAAAATTTCCTTGTCAATGGGCAAGCGAAAGTACTTTTGTACCCATTGTAACATGCATGGGCATGGAAATGAAAGGTGTTGGAAACTTCATCCTAAGAAGGATAAAGAGTTATGCAAACCAATGCAAGGAAAGAAATAGGTGGAAAAGAGGATACTGGCATAGTTCCTAAGGCAACCTTCAAAGCAGAATAGATGCAGAAAGAGAACCCATAAGCCTAGGAGAGGCAAAGATCAGGTAGATTGTTTGTATAGTTTGTTGCTTTGTAAAATGTAAATACTTGTTGTTGTCATTACTTGTTTTTGGGTACTTTGTAAAGTGCAACAAGAATAATCACTATTTTCAGCAAGTATGTTTTTCATTGACATGACATGTTATGTTGGCTTGTTTATGAGTCCAAATGTTTAAGGATTTTTGGGATGAACAATGTTTATCGTCCAGTTTGTCTACAGTTGGGTCATGTACTCACTGATACAAGTGTTCAAGATGAAGCTTGTTGTTAATGAAATCTTTGATAAAGATTGTACAAGAAATGACTATGTTTTTGTGGACAAAGCCAAATGTGTCATTGAATTATTGCAACCATAGTACTTCTGTGTATAAGCACAATTTGAGGACAGTAAAGCAAATTTTGAATTAGTGTATGACAAGCATTGAATTGCTTCTAATTTCCAAGATGAAAAATCAAGTTTGTCTTCAATAGTGGAACTTCAAGATGAAATTGTTTGAGCCTTGAAAGATGGTTTGGGTGAGAATGTTTAGATTCCATCCATCGATGTTTTTGTTTTCTACATGGTTATAACAATTGTGGCTCGATTCTTAACAGGAGGTGATGAATTCACATAGAGGATAGGCGGAGTACCTTGATTGGAGCTTGAAGGCACTAATTGAAAAGAAAACATTAAGGATTGAGATTTGGAAGGTTTTGAACTTTTTCCTCATTTTGGTTGCTAGGAGAAGATAAAATTTTGTAGTCCAAAAGTTCCTAGTGGGGGAGGTATGATCCGGAGATCAAAATTTAGCTCAAAAATGAAAGTGACCAGAATATTTCAAAACTGGAGTCAAATCATAGTGTTCATTGTTCTTATTCCAACGACACTTGAATTGCCTCAATTTGATGTCATATGACAAAATTATGATGTTCTAATCACTTGTCTCAACAACTAAAAAAAAATTGCAGTGTGTTTTGGTGGCCCAATGGGAAGCTGCCATGTGGCCCAACCAGAGGTCACCACTTGGCGCCTCCACATTGGTTTATTTTTGTTTGTATTGGCTCCTTAAGCCCCGACAGGATCAAACTCATAACCCACCAAACAACACCGTCAAGCCTTACCACTGCACCACACACATGTTTTTAACCTACCATGTGTGCGGGTTATTGTTAAAGAGCATTGAAATGTGCATTGGGAGAGAGGGGTCGGGACTAAGCCATGGCCCCTGGCTGTCGACAACCCATAGGACCATGATAGAGGAGCGACAAGGGAGGAGCTCAGGGCCTAGCCATAGTCCATAGTCCTATCACCTTCATCGGACCAAGCACCAAGGATAAGGGAGCTGGCGTGGGTGGGGGTTATAGGCCCTAGCCCCGAGTCATATCACCAACCACATGACCATCAACAAGTGCTAAGGGTAGAGGGCGTGGGGACCAACCCAAGCCCTTGGTCACAAGATCTTTCACAGGACCGAGCGCTAATAAATAAGGCACTAGGGAGACGGGGGCAGAGTTGAGCCCTGGCCCTAGGTCACAGTGTTGACGCGTAACCACCTGCTTATAGTACGGGAGCTAGCGTGATAGGGGCAGGTGGTTATCCTCGACCCCTAAACACATTAACGTCCACATGACCAACTATAATGTTCCAAAATAGGAAAAATAATGATATGTAAGCAAATAACAATTTTCACCATATAAATTTTAAAACAACTTAGTAAACACCCAGAATAATCAGAAATATGGAAGCAACTGAGCCATTTTATTGTAAACTGGTGCAAGAGTACAAAATATGGAAGGAATGCAACTTGACTTGCCTTAAAGGCAAGCAAAGCAAAGCCTAGGTGAAGTAATGACAATCCGGAGCTACAATCAACTGATCAATCGCTGCACTGCGCATTCCCCAACAATCCTGCATTGTCTGCTGCAAAGATATGGTTGAAAACCCCACCTCCGATGCTAAGAAAATTTTGCAAATTTATATCTAGGCTCCTTAGGAAAAACCCACAAAAACTCAGAAATGGTTTGGCCTGATATTGACCTCCCAAAATCGACCCCCAAAGGCATTGTGCAGTACCCAGTAATTATATATTATTTGCTATAAAGATATGGCTGAAAACCTCACCTATGGTGCTCAGAAAATTTTGTAAATTTATATCTGGGCTCCTCAAGAAAAACCCACAAAAACCTAGAAATGGTTTGGCCTGATTTTGAACTTTCAAAATCAACCCCCAAAAGCCCTACATTTTCCAATATTTGTTGAAGCACGTTGTCTGTCAAACTACCAACAAAATCCTCCCCAGACACTCCTGAAATGTAGCAATAAACTCCACCAATACTTCCCTTATTTCTCCTAGCAAGCAATAACCCCAATGGCTGAAACTCTATCTCCCATGTATGCCTAGTTTCACTCTTCTACCCTGGCCACAGAGTCTGCAAAATCACTCCTGAATATTGTTGCCACTTCCAGCCCTCAAACTCACCCAATAGCCAACAAATCTATTGAGCCTTCTTCTCCTGATTTCTCTCGGAAATAGGCCTCCAGAAGAATGGTACAATGACCACACTAGATCCACTAATGCGCCCTCCAGATATATGCACTGTTGGGGCGAACTGGATACAAATTTTGGAAATCTCTCTACAAATCTCCTCTAGATGATAATGGATGAACCTCTCTAGGGTGGAACTCGGAGTCCCCTCAAGAAAGGGTGATTTATGCACTTGAAAAACTCTTGCTAAACAACAAGTGACCTGCTAAAAAACTCGAGCAACATAATCAAATTCGATAAGCCAAGAATGCCAAATGAAGTGTGCTGCCTTCTATTTATAACTTTTGTGGAGCCTTTTCTTCCCTCTCATGCATTTCGAATCATTGGATTAGGGAGTGTGTATTCTTATGCAGGTGGTCCCCACATATCATTTACAAAACAAAATAAAATAAAATAAACTTGCCTCTAACTCATAAGCCTTCAATCAAAAATCAAATGGGCCCCATCTTCACCAAAATTGGCCCCCATAATGTAGAAATAAATCATGTTCCAAAATAATTTAAGAAGGACATTACAGTCCTCCATGGCAAAAATTTATTGTCCTCAAGCAATGCCTGAACAAGTACCCTCTTTGACTATTGATCACCATTGTAACCACCAATAATACCAGGGTTCCAAACGTACCATTGAATCATCCCCAATATCAACATTGTCTCGACATGATGGATTCCCTCGATACTAGGATCCCAAGCCAGACTAATTAATGTGAAGCGCACCTTGCTCCACTCGGTATCCAACTAGATACATGTACCGAAATCCATCTACATACTAGCAATAAGTAGAGCATCATGATAATGTAGGACTCTGCCCAACTCCCCATGAAATTTCCCTACTGAGTAGTCCATCTCATGCATTACAAGAGTAAACTCCTGAAGATGCAATCCAATACTAGTGGGATTGAACCCTCGTCTTCACAGGCCTCCCTTGATCTTCTCCTATCGATCAACCTGCCACACCGTTGAAGTTCCCCACACCATTAATGAATCACTAAAACCAAATGGAATATCTAGATGGCTCTCCCCTGTAGAAACCAACTCACCTCTACAGGTACTAAACTACTCAACCCCGTTATGCCAGAATCCCTTGCCTGTCGCAGAAGCAACCTATACTACTGACATCGTGACACTCCGGTCATGACTGACTTCCTAGCATGCAAGTACCAGAGCCTCCTCTCCCATAACTCTCGGCCATAATCTATGCGATGATCGAGGCTAGGCCAATATTGCCAAAGCGACTCAACAATGCCACCGCCTATTACTCCATGGCTAGCCCCAATCCTTAGCAGCAATTTGCTTCATCCTATTGTGAGGGCTTCGATGATCCCCCATGTGAATGAATCAATCCACTTGTTATCCCGATCATGCTCACTAAGGAGTGGAGTATCCCACCAATCCAGTGGATCCTTGGATCCCATAACCATATTGGAGGTCCACAAGCCCCAATCCTCTCTGTCTACCACGATGATATGTTTCTAGTTGTTGGGACCCATTTGTGCGTCATCTCTACCTCTTGTAGGTATCCAATAGGTAGGCACTAAGCATTAAGAACCCGTGCTGTGAATATCTAGCTGCTCTGTGCTTGAAAAATCACACAACAAGATCTGTTATCCTAGCTACTTAGGATGTGCCTGGGTACTTCTGGAAGCCTAGGCATCATCCTGCCAACAAGGACTACTGTCCAATGCTCCTCATGCTCACCTAACACCTCGAGCTATCCAACTGAAAAAGCATCATGTAACTCCATCTCAGTCACCTCCCCAAGTGTGAGCCTAGGGGTGGAACATATGCTACCTCGACAATCAACCATCCCATCCATAAGCCTGTAACCGTCAACTCATGCACCTACCAAGTGTCTCAATTGGAAAGTACCCTCTTGGCCCATGATACGTGGTGTCTCATCCAACTGCCTAGGGTGAACCCCCCATGCCTTGTTGCTTGAATGGAGAGTGTTAAAGGGCAACAGCCAAACCCTCTGCAAGTGTAAGCAACACTGGAGGATGATGGGTGGGTATGTCCCAAAGAGTATGATCAAGAGTCTACCGAAATGCTCAAAAGTAATCCTATGGACTACCCTCTCTCTTCCTCGGATTTGCTAATAACCCCCTCGAGGCCTTTCCTCCACTAAACGTGGTGTCCCCAGATGCTCAACAATGTCCTCATTGATCTTAGGTGAGTTGCATCCAATGGTACACCTATTGTCCTTGTCCATAAGTCTCCTTAGAGGCAACACTCCAAGAGCTCACTGTGCCAAACCATGTGTCACTGCATACCACCAAGTACCACCGCACTCCTAGACATGCCATTGTACGTAGTAACCTATCCATGTACACCACTGGATACCCCCCACTACAACTATACCATCATGTACTATCCTATGTCCTTTCTGTGTCGTTGCACCTATCACTCCTCGCACATCCTCATTGCAATGTGAGTCACTCCTCCTACCCCACAGTGTAAATCGGCATGCTGTGGTATACCACCATGCATCTCCATGCTCCTCGTTGCATAAATCTGCACATCACTGGGTGTTATGGCCTAGAATTGGCTTTGTATGCGTTAGGCCACATCCCTCTATATAACACTGAACGCTATGACTTAACTCTATGCAATCTTATGTATCACTACCTACTATCATACCACCTTGTAACATATGGTATACTGCATGTGCCAAAGTTTCTGCCACTCCACTAGTGACCCCATCATGACACACGTCATGTCCCCTCGTCCATCCTTGTAGACCTAAGCACCCTAATTCCACTCCTGCTAGAGGGGATATCTCTATTGTGCCGATCCTCTGTGATCCCCGAGTCATAAACCTTAATGGGAGAACATCATATCCATACAATATCTTATCGGTCGTCTACCCATGCCACCTCCTCCAACCAGCCCCTGCCAGAGAATGCTAATTATCCTCTGCCCCCATGCGTAACCAACATGTCAAAACTACTAATGGAGTCTGCTCACGAACCATCTGTCCACTAATGCTGAATATAATTCCCCTAGAGAATGTATGTGCTCAATCACTGGGTCGACTACCTCATCATTGCCATAACCATCTCGCATGTCTGATATCGAATAGGGAACTCCACCTGGATCCCAATGCCAGCCTGGGCTTCCAGTTCCCTCGATGTCTAAGTGCTCCCACTGAGCTTTACTCCAGACTATAACCATCTCCATGAGTCCAGTCCACTCCACCGGGCACCAACTCTGAATCTCTCGCCATCCAACCCTAAGAGAGGGATCAAATGCATGAACTCTCACACATAGAACAACTCTGACATCCGGATGTTGCACCTTGTGCAACTCCAATCATCTCATCCTGCTATCTGGGTTAATACATAATATATGACTAGGTAGATTCATCTCCCTCACTCTAATGGGAAAAGGTGACCCAACAATGTTGCTAACCTGGTCATCCCCTCTAGTATGTTTAGACAACTCTACCTCCCTCAACCCAACGCATAAGGTTGGGCTAATAATGTTGTACATCCCATCAGTGTGCCTCTAAAGCGAACTGTGTTGAAATCCTAATGTTTGGTCTCTATGTTGCCCCACATCAATGGCTAGCCCAAAGGATGGCTGCACATCCCTCTCCATCATGGACTCAACATGAGCCTCCGACTGCTCCTCCATAGACAATCCAACAAGCAAGACATGCTCACGGTCAGTTGTAAGTGTCTGTCATCCGAAACTTTGCCATAGATCTAGATGCCTCTATGCCTATTGGATCCTCATCAACAATGGAGATGTCTCCCGACTCCTCATCCACCTGTGGTGCGCTACTATCACCTAAGAACTCGGTCACAACCTGGTATACCTCGACAACATATGGCATCTCATCAATGAGTGTATGCTCAAATGTCTCCTTGCCAACCATGGCCCCTTGAAATACTCTCTTGCCTTCTTCCTTAATCCTACACATCATCCCAACATAATTCCACTGAAGTCCCATTAGTTTGTGCATGCCTCTTAGTTCGCTGAACTCCTAAAAAGAGAGAAAGGCCTGAATGTCACGACCCAATGGTTGGTGTGCCCTCCATTTTGCTTCCAATAACTCCACATCAAGTGAAATCATGTCTTTCCATCTTGATGTATTACCCATAATTTTAGGCATAGTGGATTTGTTGTATAATTGAGAATGGTCTTGATTCCCAATTGCGGAATGAATAAATTTCTCCCCCACATCAATCACCATTTTTTGCTTCCTAATCACCTCATTCAAGGTTACTACCATGTTGTTTGAATCTAATCTTTCTTTGGATCCCATTATTTCTTAGCTTTTTTTTTCTGGTATTGTCATAGAACAAATGGTTTCCCACAGGCTGAGCCAAGATTATGGCTCTGATACAACTGTAATGTTCCAAAATAGGAAAAACAGTGATATGCAAGCAAATAACAATTTTCACCACTGAAATTTTAAAACAACCTAGTAAACACCCAAAACAATGAGAAATATGGAAGCAATTGAGCCATTTTATTATAAACAGGTGCAAGAGTACAAAACATGGAAGGAATGCACCTAGGCTTGCCTCAAATACAAGTGGAGCAAATCTTAGGTGAAGCAATGACAACTCGGAGCTACAATCAATTGACCAATTGCTGCACTGCGTAGTCCCTAACAATTCTTCATTGTCTGCTGCAAAGATATGGCTGAAAACCCCATCTCCTCAGGAAAAACCCACAAAAACCAAAACTGGTTTGGCCTATTTTGACCTCCCAAAATCAAACTCTAAACCCACTGCCTGGTCCCCAACAATTCTACACCATCTGCTGCAAAGATATGGCTGAAAACCCCACCTCCTGTGCTCATAAAATTTTTCAAATTTATATCTAAGCTCCTTAAGAAAAACCCACAAAAACCCAAAAATCGTTTGGCCTGATTTTGACTTCCAAAATCGACCCCCAAAAGCCCCACGCTTTCCAATAGTTGTTGAAGCACGTTGTCTGTCAAACCACCATCAAAATCCTCCCCAGACACTCCTGAAATGTAGCAATAAACTCCACCAATACTTCCCTTATTTCTCCTAGCAAGCAATAGCCCCATTGGCTAAAAATCTATCTCCCATGTATGCCTAATTTCTCTCTTCTGCGTTGGCCACAAAGTCTGCAAAATCACTCCTAAATATTGCTGCCACTTCCAGCCCTCAAACTTAGCCAATAGCCAAAAAATCTATTAAGCTTTATTCTCCTAATTTCTCCTGGCAATAGCCCTCTGGAAGAATGTTGCAATGGCCGCACTAGATCCACTACTGCGTCCTCCAGAAATAAGCACTGTTGGGGCGAACTGAATATAAATGTTAGAAATCTCTCTACAAATCTCCTCCAGATGATAATGGATGAACCTCTCTAGGGTGGCACTCGAAGTCCC
Source organism: Pinus taeda (assembly GCA_000404065.3). Lineage (NCBI taxonomy): Eukaryota > Viridiplantae > Streptophyta > Pinopsida > Pinales > Pinaceae > Pinus > Pinus taeda. The sequence continues at coordinate 68,441 of APFE031352867.1, forward strand.
CCAAAGAAAGGGTGAGTTCTCTACTCGGAAAACTCTTGCTAAATAACATGTGACACGACTAAACAACTCGAGCAACAAAATCAAATTCGATAAGCGAAGAATGCCACATGAACTATGTTGCCTTCCTTTTATAACTTTCATGGAGCCTTTTCTTCCCAACTTTTCTTCCCTCTCATGAATTTTGAATCATTGGCTTAGGGAGTATGAATTTCTTATGCGGGTGGTCCCCACATATCATTAACAACATAAAATAAAATAAAATTAACTTGCCTCTAACTCCTAAGTCTTCTATCAAAAATCAAATGGGCCTTGCCTTCACCAAAATCAACCCCCAAAATGTAGAAATAAATCATGTTCCAAAATAATTTGAGAAGGGACATTACATTCCTCCTTGCCAAAAATTGCTTGTCCTCAAGCAATGCCTAAACAAGTGCCCTCTCTAACTGTTGATCACCACTGTAACAACCAATAATACCAAGGTCCCAAATGTACCATTGGGTTATCCCCAATCTCAACATTGTCCTGACATGAAGAAATCCCTCGATACTAAGATCCCAAGCCAGCTTAATCAATGTGAAGCACACCTTTATCCACTCACTATCTATCCAGATAAAGGTACTAGAATCCCTCTACATACTAGCAATAAGTAGAGAATCATGATAATGTAGGACTCTGCCCAACTCCCCATGAAATTTCCCTACTAAGTAGTCCATCTCATGCACTCCTAAAGGTGCAATCCAATCATGGTGGGATTGAACTCTCATCTTCCTGGGCCTCCCCTAATCTCCTTCTATTGATCACCTTGCCACATCGGTGAAGTTCCCCACACCATCAACGAATCACTAAAACCAAATGGAATATATGGATGAGACTCCCCTGAAGAACCAACTCACCTCTACGGGTAGCTGAATTGCTCTACCTTGTTATGCCAGAATCCCCTTCCCATCACAGAAGGAACCTATTGATCGAAAATGGATATCAAATCAAGAAGAAAAGATATTACAGACTCATGTGCAAGAATGCCTATATTATTTAGTGCAACGGATCGAAAAGATTGCGAATAATATAGACAATTAACAGTCAGAAAACATAACGGACGCACACATTAACACAACAAATAATCAAGGAATTCACTAGACTTCCTGGCTACGTCTCCTGGTTCAGCTTTCAGTGTCGACCTCCATATTAAATCTTCAAGAACAAATTATTACAAGAGTGAGCTCAAAAATAGAGTCTCAACCAACAGTGACATCAAAGAAAGATTTGCTCGAAAACCTCGAGTCTAAAAGAGTGCACATACTCTCCCTCTGTCCTGTTCCTATATTCAATCTGCCTTAATCTGACTGATTGACTGTCTTTCTGGGATTGTCTTCAACTGACTTCCCCCTTTTTTTGTTTTACCATTGGATGGATTTTTAAGCCTTTTGGCACTATCTGTTCGCCTCCATTTCGAGCTCTCTAGCTCCCGGCCGCTATCCCTTCATGTCCCTGCTGAGCGTTAAACAATCAAAATAATAATGCTCAAGGCATTGAGGCCACCTGTTTACAAACGGAAAGGACCGGGCGTGGGTGAAAATCTTGGGAATACACTTCTCTGTTTACACATAGAAATACACAGGAAATACTCTAAAATAGTGGAAAATCCGACCGAAACGCCAAATCCAGACTTCAAACGATATAAAGTCCGCCCTATAATCCTCTTGGGTCCACCTCCATCGGAATCGCAAGTCACATTGGCTATGGGTCATAATCCCTTTGTATTCCACACCGTTGATCAGCCTTCAATCCGACGGTTCGCATCCAACTTGATCATCCAACTAGCTCATGCCTTCTTCACCGTCTGATCTGTGATTGCTAATCCAACAGCTAATGGCCATTTCGGGTGGCCCACTCGCATGGATATTACCCGCCCAAAAAAGCAGTTTTCTCTCTCCTGCGGTGTGCTACGTGTCGGCCAGTGTATGGAATCAGACGGAGCCTCTCTAATATTGCTTACTTCCTGAAGCCTGCTTGAAATACCATTTACCTTGGAACTCAAATAACATAAAGCCACATTTATAAACCCTTTCGGGTCCAAGCATATCGCATAGTCTTCGGCCTGCGGTAAGTCCTCCCTTTGGCAAATCTGAGATGAGATATGTAATCTCCACCATTGATCTGTGCGCTCGATCAACAGTCCACGTTGTGTCGCCGATTGCAGTTGCATTTCCTTAGGGTCGCCTCCGATATACTCCGCTGGCCTCTCTGCCGATGTAATATCGCCGATTTGATTTGGGCCGTTGATCTGTCCGATTCGAAGGCTCCTATGCAACGAGACTTTACGTTCCGCTTAGCTCTGTTTTCTGCCATTCTTAGTGTTTTTCTTTTGCGATAGTGTTTTTTGATAGTATAATATATATATAATATATATATATATATATATATATATATATATATATATATATATATATATATATGTATGATGTATGATGTATGTATGTAGTATGATGTATGTAATGATGTATTATGTATGGATGTATGTATGTATGTATATATACATATAGACATATATAATATTATATATATGTATATATGTATATATATATACATACATACTAATTAGTACTTAATACATATATATATATATAACATAATCACAATATCTATACATATATATATTATATATATATATATATATATATATAGATATAATATATATATACAAGATCCATTTTGGATCATGCCTTCCCACTGAAAAGCTTTTGGGCCACCAAAAGTTGGTTTTAGGCATCGATCAAGTGAGGATATAGTTCCCGCACTTGTCCAATTTCTATCCATCATACCTTGCTTGGATTTGAACCTTTGTGTCCTACTCTCAGGTACTCAACATCCCCTTGACACGTAGTTCTTACCTTCCTGTCCAGAACTGTGTCCTCCTGTAACTCATTGAGATACTCAGGCAACAAATCCCCAATAGAAGGCAACTGACTTTGCTCTTTAGGATCTTCAATCAATGAAGGTTCATAAAATCTCAAGTTTTTTGCATTAACGACTGAATAGATCTGCATATAAGCTAGTAAATCAAGGCAAAAAGCATTTTCACCAATTTTATCAAGTATCTTGAAAGGTCCATACCTTATTGGTTTTAGCTTCTTACCTTCACCTTGCATTCTATCTTTGTTGCTGTACAACCAGACTTGATCACCAACTTGAAAACTATGTTCAACTCGATGCTTGTCATGTCTTGCCTTGTACTTGGCTTGACTTCTTTCCAGATGTTTCTGTACTGCCTGGTGAATTTCCTAGATTTGTTCAATGAACTTGGTTGCTTTGTCCACATCACTGTGTCCATCAAAGGCTATGTCTTTACCAAAGACAAAATCCAAGGGAGACTTTGGTATAAAACCAAAACAAGTCTCAAAAGGAGATCTCTGAGTAGAAGAGTACTTGGCACGGTTGTAAGCATGCTGCACATAACACAAATGCTCATCCCAAAGCTTGGGAAGCTTGCTACAATAACCTCTGAGCAACTGGATCACTGTCCTGTTGAGCACTTCTGTCTGACCATCTGTTTGTGGATGAAATGTTGTGCTCTTCTTCAATCTGGTGTCCATCAACTCACGTAATCTTGACCAGAACTTCCCAACAAATCGAGAATCTCGATTAGATACAATGGAAGTGGGTAACCCAAAATGAACCCATACATTCTAAAAGAACAACTTGACTGTTTATTCAGCTGTAACTTGCTTGTTACATGGTATTAAGATACACATTTTACTGAACCTATCCACAACAACATACAAATAATCATGATCTTTCCTAGACTTTGGCAATCCCCCAACAAAATCCATGGAAACACTTTCCCAAGGAAGAGAACAAATTGGAAGTGGAGTGTTATGTGCAGCATACTTACAACCGTGGCAAGCACTCTTCTACTCAAAGATCTCCTTTTGAGTAGGCTTTCTTGTAGCACACATTGTACATCCTTTGATATATCTAGGAACTATCTCATGCATTCTTGGCCAATAACAGAACCTTTGCAATTGTGCAACTGTTTTACTTACACCAAAATGACCTGATATGAGAGAAGTATGCACTCTCGGATTATGTTAACTCTTTCAGTTTGTGGAATGCATAACTTTCACAAATGATATAAGAGCTGGTCCTTTACATAATAGTCCAATTCTTCTACTTGCTTGCCATGACTTAAAGTTGCACATGCATCTTTAAAATCTACATCTTGAGCATATTGTTCAATGTAACTTTCATGCATTACTGAGTTATGCTTAAGTATAGTAGATGCATTTATGATTGGTCTTGATAACATGTCTGCAACCTTATTGTGTATGCCCTTCTTATATCTGATGAAAAGATGAAATTTATGTAGAAAACCCATCCACCTATAATGCATTGATTGCTGCAATTTAGCTTGTGAGTGCAAATATTGAAGTGGTTGATGATCTGTGTGTATGATTGTTTCTTTACCCATTAGGTAATGTTTCCATTTTTTCACACTTTGTACTAATGCATACAATTCTTTATCATATGTCGGATAATTAACTATCGCAGAAGTAAATGTCTCATAATGATAGCATGTGGGTTTTCCGTGTTGCATCAACACTGCCCCCATGGCATAGTCACTGGCATCTGTCTCAATCTCGAATGGATGTTTAAAGATCTGGTAGTGCTAGTACTGGTGCTGTACTTATTTTCTCTTTTAAGGTGTCAAAGGTTTTATGCTGTTTGCCTCCCCACTTAAACACCTGTTTCAATCCTGTTAAAGCATGTAATGGAGCTGCAATCAAAGAAAAGTTAGCAATAAACTTTCTCTAGTATTGTGTTGCCCCTAGGAAACTCCTAATCTCTGTAGCAGATTTGAGTTTAGGCTAGTTCACAATGACTTCAACCTTAGAGGGATCTATCTTCAATTCACCACCCCCTACAATATAACCCAAATAATTTAAAGATGTTCTACCAAATTCACATTTTGACAGTTTTACATAGAGATTTTCTCTTTTTAAAACATCTAAAGTCTGCTTCACATGATTTACATGGTCTTCCCATGTCTTACTAAAAACAAAAATGTCATCTAAATAAACAATTACAAAGTCATCAATAAATGGTCTAAGTACATCATTTATAACTCTCATAAATGTAGTGGGAGCATTAGTTAAGCCAAAAGGCATAACCAACCATTCATAAAGTCCTTGCTTTGTCTTGAAAGCTGTCTTCCATGCATCCTGTTCTGCAACTCTGACCTGGTGATAACCACTTCGCAAGTCTAACTTAGAAAAGTAATCTGCTTCTTTCAATTGATTTAATCAATCATCAATGCGAGGAAGAGGGTAATGATTCTTGATCGTTATTTTATTTAGTGCTCTATAATCAATGCACATTCTCCACAAACCATCTTTCTTTCTCACTAGCACGATTGGAGATCTACATGGTGATGTGCTTGGTCGTATAAACCCTTTATCGAGAAACTCCTGTACGTGCTTCTTTATCTCTGTATTCTCTAAAGCTGACAACCTGTACATTCTAATGTTAGGTAATGGAACATCTTGCTATAAATAAATATCATGTACTATTTCCTGCTTGGGTGGCAAACCTTTTTGTTCTTGAAATAGAACATCATACTCTGAAACAACTTTAACTAAATCAACTTTCTGTTTAGAATCACAACCTTCAAATGCATTGGATTTTTCAGGATCCTTTGCCTTTACAACCATTAGCAAAAATTGCTTACTTGAATTCACAATTCTTTTCATCTGTCTTGAGTTTATGAGAGAATAGTTACCTTTGAGTTTATGAGCTCTTACAATGTATTCTATTCCATTTTTAGTGAGTTGATACTTATTCTCAGCTCTATAAAAAATAGCTTTTCTATCATACAAGTATGGACTTCCCAAAACAATACCACATATATCCAATGGAAATATATCTAACTCAACCTCATCTACAAATGTTGATCCAATAACAAACCTAAGTTTACATTGTCTCGTTACTTGTAGCTTTGTTTTATCACACACCCAACCTAATGGACATGGCTTCTCATGAGGTTTTGATTGTAATCCCAACTTCTTTACAATTGTTTCAGAAATCAAATTTACTTGTGATCCACTGTCAAATAAAGTATCAATCTTATTGTGCCTAGAAATTACTCTAATACGAAAAATCTCATTTCTTTCCCTCTCATTACTTTCATTATCAACAGATTGTGCATAATTACTTGTGGATGCTTCAGAATCTTTACCTTTAATACTTGTGGCTGTAACTGTTGTTTCATCGCCTGAATCTAATCCCAAGTCCTTCTGAATAGCAACAACATTCTTTCTCTCCTTTCCACCGAACTTCTTAGGTTTCCGTTCTGGATGCAAAAACCAACAGTTTGCCTCATTGTGTCCTTCTTTCTGACAATGAGTGCATGAAGATTTATCCTTCTTTACAATGTTTGATTTCCTCTCCTTCTATTTCAGTTTCTTCTTTTCCTTGCTCTTGCTTACAGAATATTTAGATGATTTCCCAACCTCTAGGTTTACATTCTTACCTCTAGCTTCTAGATGTGTGGCTTGAACTGATACATCATCTAGGCTAGTGGGATTAAACATGAGAATATTATGCTTTAAATAGCTATGAAGACCACCTATATACTTCAATAAAGTCTCAGACGATTCTAATGATATACCTAGAGTTAAAGCTCTTTTCCTGAATTCATGAGTATAACTCTGTACACTTTGACCCTTCAATTGATGAAGAGTTTGCCAACTCATCATTGCTTGTTGCATGTAAGCTAAAGGATAGAATTTATTTTTGATGGCAGAAACAAATTCATTCCAGGTAGAAATGATTTTACCATGTTTTTGTAGATCAACTTGTGTCTTGCCTTCCCACCATACTAGTGCAGTTCCTCCAAGTCGAAGGCTAGGTAGCTGAATCTTCTTCCTTTTTGAATCAATGTTATGTACCCTACAATATACATCAATTTGTATTATCCAATTATCTAGCTTTTCTGCATTGAGTTCTCCATCATAAATTGGCAAATCAAACTTCACATCTAATTTGATTAAGGAAGTTTTCTTATTTCTTCTTAGAAAAGCTAGTGTTATGCGAAGAAGATGATGAGGATGGCGAAGGTGATGATGGAGGAGATGGTGGAGGAGGCATTTCCCCTTTCCTTTTGCCATCTGGAGGGGAAACCAGAAAAGGTTCCTCCGCTCCTTTGTCTAGTTGCTTTCACCTCAACCCTTCTTAAACTCCAGATACATCTCTTCCACCATGGCTTGGAGTGTCTTAAAACTTTCTATAAATTGAGATTCTAATCCCGATGGAGCTTCTTCTACCATTCTCCTATGAGAAAAGACTCTTCCAATCTCTGGATTAGCCTCAACAAGTTGTCCTTCTCCTAGTCTGAGCTTTAATCTAGTTAGCATTCAAAATCCAGCACAAACTTGTCTAACCTTAAAAAAACCAAATGCTCTAATACCACTTGATCTGAAATGGATATTAAATCAAGAAGAAAAGGTATTACAGAATCATGTGTAGGAATGCCTATATTATTTAGTGCAACAGATCGAAAATATTGTGAATAATATAGATAATGGACAGTAAAAAAACATAACAGACACACACACCAACATAGCAAATAATCAAGGATTTCACCAGACTTCTTGGCTATGTCTCCTGGTCCAGCTTTCAGTGTCGGCCTCTATATTAAGTCTTCAAGAACAAATTATTACAAGAGTGAGCTCAAAAACAGAGTCTCAACCAATAGTGACATCAAAAAGGGATCTACTCGAAAACCTCGAGTCTAAAAGAATACACAGACTCTCCCTCTGTAATGTTCCTCTATTCAATCTGCCTCAATTTGACTGATTGACTCTCTTTCTCGGACTGTCTTCAACTAACTTCCCCCTTTTTATGTTCTGCCATTGGTTGGCTTTTTAAACCTTTCAACGCTGTCTGTTTGCCTCCATTTCGGGCTCTCTAGCTCCCGGCCGCTGTCCCTTCATCTCCCTGCTAAGCGTTAAACAATCAAAATAATAACGCTCAAGGCATTGAGGCCACCTATTTACAAACGGAAAGGACCGGGCATGGGTGAAAATCCTTGGGAATACACTTCTCTGTTTACATAGAGAAATACACAGGAAATACTCTAAAACAATGGAAAATCCGACCGAAACGCCAAAGCCATACTTCAAATGATATAAAGTCCGCCCTATAATCCTCTCGGGTCTGCCTTGATCGCAATCGCAAGTCGCATTGGCTATGGGTCATAATCCCTTTGTATTCCACACCATTGATCGACCTTCAATCCGACGGCTCACATCCAACCAGCTTGTGCCTTCTTCACTGTCTAATCTGTGATCGCTAATCCAATGACTGACGACCATTTCGGGTGGCCCACTTGCACGAAGATTACCGGCCCGAAAAAGCGGTTTTCTCTCTTCTGTGGTGTGCTGCGTGTCGGCTAGTGTATGGAATCCGGCGGAGCCTCTCCAATACTGCTTACCGCCTGAAGCCTGCCTGAAATACCGTTTACCTCATAACTCAAATAACATAGAGCCGCATTTATAAACCCTTTCGGGTCCGCGCATATTGCATAGTCTTCGGCCTGCGGTAAGTCCTCCCTTTGGAAAATTTGCGATGCGATATGTAATCTCCACCATTGATCTGCACGCTCGATCAATGGTCCATGTTATGTCACCTATCGCAGTCGCATTTCCCTTAGGGCCGCCTTTGATATACTTTGCTGGCCTCTTTGCCAATGTGATATCGCCGATTTGATCTGGGCCGTTGATCTGTCCGATCCGACGGCTCCTGTGCAACGAGACTTTACGTTCCACTTAGCTCTGTTTTCCGCCATTTTTAGTGTTTTTCTTCAACGATAGTGTTTTCTAATAGAGTGTATATATATAATATATATATAATATATATATATAATATATATATATCTATATATGTAGACTTAGACTTAGAGCTTTGAGACAAGATCCATTTTGGATCACCTATCCTGCTAACATCGTGACACTTTGGTCATGACTGATTGCCTAGCATGCTCGTACTAGAGCCTCCTCTCCCATAACTCTCAGCCATAATCTATGCGATGATTGAGGCTAGGCCAATCTTTCCAAAGCGACTCAACAATGCCAGCGCCTATCACTCCATGGCTAGCCCCAATGCTGAGCAATGACCTACCTCGTCATATGGTGAGGGCCTCAGTGATCCCCCATGTTTTCGCCTGTGAATGAATTGGTCTACCTGTTATCTCGACCATGCTCACTAAGGAGTGGAGTATCCACCACTCCACTGGATCCCTGGATCCCATAACCATATTGGAGGTCCACAACCCCCAATCCTCTCTACTTGCCGCTATGATATGTTGCTAGCTATTGGAACCCCTCTGTGCCTTGTCTCTGCCTTATGTAGGTACCCAATAGGTAGGCACCGAACATCAAGAACATGTGCCAAGAATATCCAGCTACTCTGTGCCTGCCAAATCACACAGTGAGATATGCTATCCCAACTCCTGATGATGTGCCTGGGTACTGCTAAAATCCTAGGTATCATACTGCCAACAATGGCTACCATCCTCCGCACCTCATGCTCACATAACGCCTCGAGTTGTTCAACTAAAAAAGCACCATGTAACTCCCTCTTGGTCACCTCCCCAAGTGTGAGCCTAGGGGTGGAACATATGCTACCTCGACAATCAACCATGCCATCCCTAAGCCTATAACCATCAACTCATGCACCTACCAAGTTTCTCAACTGAAGAGTCTCCTCTCGGCCCATGACACATGGTGTCTCGTGCAACTTCCTAGGGTTAGCCTCCCATGCCCTGTTGCCTGAATGGAGAGCATCAAAGGGCAACAACCCCCTCTGTGACTGTAAGCAACACTGGAGGATGATGGGTGGGCATGTCCCAAAGAGTATGATCAAGATTCTTCCGAAATCCTCAAGAGTAATCCTACGGACGTCAATTTCTCCACCTAAAACCTGCTGATAACCCCCTCGAGGTCTTGCCTCCACTAAACATGGTGTTCCTAGATGCTCAACAATGTCCTCATTGATCCTAGTTGATTTGCATCTAATTGTACACCTATTGTCCCTATCCATAAGTCTCCTTTGAGGCAACACTCCAAGAGCCCGCTGCAACGCATCATGTGTCATTGTATACCACCAAGTACCACCAGACTCCTCGACATGCCATTGTACATCGCAACCTATCCCTGTACACCATGGATACCCCTGGTTATGGCTATACCATCATGTACCATCCTGTGTCCTGCCTATGTCACTGCACTTATCACTCCCCGCAAGTCCTCAATGCGATGCGAGTCACTCCTCCTACCCCACAGTGTAAACTGTCATGCTGTGGTATACCACCATGCATCTCCATGCTCCTATGCAAGCCACTACTCCTTGCTACGTAGCCCTACAAACCACTGGGCGTTATGGCCTACAATTGGGTCTATATGCATCAGGCCACATCCCTCTATATAACACTAGACGCTATGACCTGACTCTATGCAGTCTTGTGTACCACTGCCTACTATCATACCACCCTGTAACATATGGTATCCTGCATGTGCCAAAGTGTCTGCCACTTTGCTAGTGACCCCACCATGACACACGTCATGTCCCCTCGTCCATCATGGTAGACCTGAGCACCCTAACTCCAGTCCTCCTAGAGGGGATATCTCTGCAGTGTTGATTCTCTGTGACCCCTAAGTCCTAAAACTCAATGGGAGAATATCATCTCCATAGAATATCTAGTTCGGTGGCCTAACCATCCCACCTCCTCCAACTATTCCCTGCCAGAGAATGATAATCATCATGTGACCCCATGCACAACCAACATGCCAAAACAACCAATGGAGTATGCTCATGAATTGCCTATCTGCTAATGCCGACTGGAATTCCCTTGGGGAATGTATGTGCTTAATTATTGGGTCAACTATGTCATCAATGCCATAGCCATCCCGTATGTCTGATATCAGATAAGGAACTCCACTTGGATCCCAATGCCAACCTGGGACTCTAGCGCCCTCGATGTCTAAGTGCTCCCATTGAGATTTACTCCAAACTATGACCATCTCCATGAGTCCAGTCTGTTCTACCAGGTACCAACTCATAATCTCTTTCCATCCAACCCTAAGAGAGGGATCAAATGTATGAACTCTCACACATAGAGCAACCTCGACATGCAAATGTTTCACCTTGTGAAACTCCAATCATCTCAACCCGCTATCTGAGTTAACACATGATATCTGACTAGGTAGCTCCATCTCCTTCACTCCAATGGTCAAAGGTGACCCAACAATGCTACTAACTTGGTCATCCCCTTTGGTATGTCTAGACAACTCTGCCTCCCTCAACCTAATGCATAAGGTTAGGCTAATAATGTTGTAGATCCCATCAGTGTGCCTCTGAAGCGAACTGTGCTAAAATTATAATGTGTGGTCTCTATGTTGCCCCACATCAATGGCTAGCCTAAAGAATGGTTGCACATCCTCCTCCATCGTGGACTCAACACTAGCCTCTAACTTCTCCTCCATAGACAACCCAACAAGCAAGACATGCTCACCAGTCAGTTGTAGGTGATTGTCGTCTGAAAACTCTGTCATAGATCTGGATGCCTTTGTACCTATTGGTTCCTCATCAACAGTGGAGATGTCTCCCGACACCTCATCAACCTAGGGTCCATTACTATCACCTGACAACTCAGTCACAACCTGGGATACCTCATCAATGGATACCGTAACAACAAATGGCATCTCATCAATGAGTGTGAGCTCAACTGTCTCCTTGAAAACAATGGCCCCTTGAAATACTCTCTTGTCTTCTTCTTTAATCCCACTCATCATCCCAACATAATTCCACTGAATTCCCATTGGTTTGTGCATGCCTCTTAGTTCACAAAGCTCCCTAAAAGAGAGGGACACCTGAATGTCACGACCCAATGATTGGTATGCCCTTCAATTTGCTTCCAATAACTCCACATCAAGTGCAATCATGTCTTGCCATCTTGATGCATTACCCATAATTTTGGGCATAGTGGATTTGTTTTCTAATTGAGAATGGTCCTAATTCTCAATTGCGGAATGAATCAAATTCTCCCCCACATTAATCATCATTTGTTGCATCCTAATCATCACATTCAAGGTTACTACCATGTTGTTTGATTTTAATCTTTCTTTGTATCCCATGATTTCTTAGTTTTTTATCCTAGTTTTGTCATAGAACAAAGGGTTTCCCACAGGCTGAGCCAATATTATGGCTATGATACCACTATAATGTTCCAAAATAGGATAAATAGTGATATGCAAGCAAATAACAATTTTCACCGCAAAAATTTTAAAACAATTTAGTAAACACCTAGAACAAGAAGAAATATGGAAGCAACTGAGCCATTTTATTATAAACCGATGCAAGAGTACACAATATGGAAGGAATGCAACTGGGCTTGCCTCAAAGGCAAGCATAGCAAAGTCTAGCTGAAGCAATGATAACCCGGAGCTACAATCAACTGACGAACTATTGCACTATGCAGTCCCCAATAATTCTGCATTGTCTGCTGCAAAGATATGGCTGAAAATACCACCTCTGATGCTAAGATTTTTTTTCAAATTTATATCTAGGCTCCACAAGAAAAACCCACAAAAACCTAGAAATGGTTTGGCTTGATATTGACCTCCCAAAATCGAACCCCAAAGGCACTGTGCACTTCCCAACAATTCTACAATGCCTGGTGCAAAGATATGGTTGAAAACCCCACCTCCAATGCTCAAAAGTTTTTGCAAATTTATATTTAAGTTTCTTAGGAAAAACCCACAAAAACCCAGAAATGGTTTGGCCTGATTTTGACCTTAAAAAATCGACCCCAAAAAGCCCTACGCTTTCCAATAGCTGTTGAAGCACAATGTCTGTCAAACCACTAGCAAAATCCTCCCCATACATTCCTAAAATGTAGCAATCAACTCTGCCAATACTTCCCTTATTTCTCCTGACAAGCAATAGCCCCCAATGGTTGAAACTCTATCTTCCATGTATGCCCACTTTCTCTCTTTTGCGCTGGCCACAAAGTCTGCAAAATCACTCTTGAATATTGCTACCACTTCTAGCCCTCAAAATCACCCAATAGCCAACAAATCTATTGAGCCTTCTTCTCCTAATTTCTCTCGGCAATAGCCCTTCGGAAGAATGTTGCAATGGCCACACTAGATCTACTATTGCATCCTCCAGAAATACGCACTGTTGTGGTGAACTGAGTACAAATGCCCAGAATCTCTCTACAAATCTCCTCCAGATGATAATGGATGAACCTCTCTAGGGTGGCACTCGAAGTCCCCCAAAGAAAGGGTGAGTTATCTTCTTGGAAAACTCTTGCTAAATAGTAAGTTACCCGACTAAATAACTTGAGCAACAAAATCAAATTCGATAAGCCAAGAATGCCAAATGAAGTGTGTTGCCTTCCTTTTATAACTTTCATGGAGCCTTTTCTTCTCTCTCATGTGTTTCAAATCATTGGCTTAGGGAGTGTGTATTTCGTACGTAGGTGGTCCCCACATATCATTAACAAAACAAAACAAAATAGAATTAACTTGCTTCTAACTCATATGTCTTCTATAAAAAAGCAAAAGGGCCCCATCTTCACCAAAAGTGGCCCCCAAAATGTAGAAATAAATCTTGTTCCAAAATAATTTAGGAAGGGACATTACATCAACAACCTGACAAGTTTGGCTGGCAGGGATGGATCATTGGTGCAACCCCTGGCCTTATGGCACCCATGTGGTCCTGACATTGTGCCTAAGTATAATTGGCAAAATTAATTGTTTGACAAATTGCACCTATTGCAAGCAAATTTGTCGCCTTTTGAGCAGATTTAAGGGCAGATTTGTCGCCCTCTTAGCAGGTTCATCCAATTTGGAGGACGAATAAAAACAAAAACTAGGCGAAGCCATAACTTGATGAGTTTTGGCCTTTTGGAGCTCAAAAAGAGTCTAGATAAGGGTTTTTTGGACATTTTGAATCTAACGGTAGCCTTTGTTCACTGATTGGAGAACTTTTGAAGATACTTTTTGTAGGTTCGAGTCTATGGGTGCCAGGATCAATCAATGGGTTGAAGCAGTTTTTTGAAGGCTTTTGAGCATGGAGAGGACCTGTAGGGTTTTCCAGTCTTCGTATGTTATCTACAACAACTGTGACATCTATGGTGCAACTCATTTTTATCTTTTCTCATTATGTATTATTGAGGAAAGCTCTCTTTTAGTACTTCAATGTGGAATTGTTGTACTTGTTATGCTCATTTTCAGATGGAGTACATGGTATTGATGTGAGAGCCCTTTTCTTTTTTACTGTTTCATGACTGACTGTCGGTTGTCATGCTTTTTAGAGTGAGAGTTCTTTGCAGGAGAATGTTTCCTTGAAGGGAAACTAGCTATTCTTTTTTTCATCATATTTTATGCTCTTTATCACTTGGAGCACTTCTGAAGAGACTTTTTGCATATTTGAGTCTATGGGTGCCAAGATATATTAGTGGGTTGAAGTAATGTTTTTAAGGCTTTTGAGCATGTATAGGACCTTGTAGGGGCTTTCTAGTCTTCATATGTTATTTGCAACAACTATGACATCTATGGTGAAACTCATGTTTCTCTTTTCTCATTATGTCTTATTGAGGAAAGTTCTATTTTAGTACTTCAATGTGGAATTGTTGTACTTGTTATGCTCTTTTTTCAGATTGAGTACATGGTCTTGATGTGAGAGCCCTTTTCTTGTTGACTATTTCATGACTGACTGTAGGTTTTCATGCTTTTTAGAGTGAGAATTCCTTGTAGAAGAGTTTTTCCTTGAAGGGGAAACTAGCCATTGTTTTTGTCAACACACTTGATGCACTCTTTATCACTGAAATCTATGAAGCAGTCTAGTTGTGTTAGCAAGCTTGAAGATGTAGCCTAGGAGGGGTGGACTTCGTCACCAAATTCTATGTTGTCTCTGTTCATGTTTGCCTTTATGAGTTAAATGATGATACATTGCTTGTTTAAAGTTCACATGAAAACTAACTCATTATCCTTGAAGAGACCATAAAACTTGTGTCTACATAAGACCCATTTTTACTTGCAAAGCATGAGAGGATGGTCAATTTTTAGGAAGGAAAAGTTCTCCTCTAATTACAAATCAAGTTTCAGGGACATAATTTCTACCTTATATGCTCCTGGGATAATTTTTTCTTGTTTCTTGGTTAGTTCTTTTTTTTAAAGATATTATTTTCTTCCTCTAACTTAATACAATCCTTTTGTTTTTCTTGTAATTAATGGACTAGGATATCTTTATTTTTAATATCTTATTCAAGTATTTCTTTCTAATAAGTAAATTCTTCAGTATCAGATACATACATACCTTTTTCAGTTCACAATAACTGTTCTTTTAGTTGTTTGTTCTTCTTTATGGCTTACTTTAATTTATCAAAAGCATTGATGATCTCCCCTTTAAGATCAAATACACCTTCCTCAAAGAATGATTCTTCTTTGGATTTAAATTATGAGTAAAATGTGTTAAGTATGCATTCATCATGTTCATACCTAGAGGATTCTTCACTGCTTATTGCTGATGAAAATCTGTCCTTTTTGAAGTAGAGCCCCTTTTTCTTAAAGGATTTCTTATTTTGTTTTTTTTAGGTTTCTCTCTAGCCTTTTGATCCTTTTCCTTCTTTGCCTTATCTGATTTTTTATAAGGACACTTGGAGGAAAAATGTCCAACTCTACCACAATCAAAGCACTTGAATGGTAACTTTTCCTTATACTTACCTCAGCCACAATTTAATTTTTTGGCAAACTTAGCCATCTCAATACCTTCTGGACAACTACTTCATTCTTGAGGTCTTCACCAAGTCCTCTAATCATATTTTCTACCTCATTAACTCTAATGAGACATTCCACTATATTCTCTTCTTCTTTCATTCTTAAGCTCTCAAATCTCATTCTGAAAGCTTAAAGCTTGGCTTGCTTAACTTTCTCATCTCCTTTATAACTATTCTTGAGCTTGTCCCACACTCCCTTGGATGACTAATAGTGCATTACTTTTACTAGTTTAGATTGATCGAGGCTGAAGAGAATCATGTTCTTGGCCTTTGCATTGTTCACATAAAATTTTCTACCATTTAGATCTATTAGAGGGGTCGTTGGGATTGCATATTTAACTAACACAAAGATCCAAACATCTACACCTAGGGACACAAGGTAGGTTTCCATCTTGACCTTCCAAAATATATAATTTATACCATCAAATATTGGTATCTTACTTGAATAAGCATCTTGAATTTCTTGTCTAGCCATGATTCCCTATCGATCTACCTTCCAGTGGTTAAGTTTTTCTGAAGGAACCATGCTTTGATACCAATTGTTGGGAAGTAGGAATCACTGAGAGGGGGCTGAATGAGTAATTTACAATTTGCTTTTCTTTTACATTAAACACTTAAACATTTAGTTGTGAAACATTCAATCCGCATATGGGATATCAACAATTATACAATACAAGGATTTAATGTGGAAACCCTTCTAGGAGAAAAACCAACAAAGCTTGTTTTTATATTATGATGTGAATCTAAAGCACCTACCTATATTACATCACTTGTTTGTGAGAACCTACTCATAAGAGGCTCCAACCCCCTTCATATAAGCAAGCTCCAACTTGCCTAGATGGACCAACCTCTTATAAACACAAGCCCACACCTATTATAGCTAAGAGTTTTACTTTTCATACAATTTTCAAACTAAGAACTATGGCCTAACTATGCAACATAAAAAAAAAACCTGTAAACTTGATCTCTTGTCTCTATACAACTCCCTTAGCTTTCCTCAGCACACACACACTCAGTTGCCTTTATCTCTACTGCTCTTGTTCAACTGCACACTTTGTACTTCACTACTCTCTTTGTTGTGTTGCACTCCTCACTAGGTGTTGCATTTTCTCTCTCCTTGTCTTACACATTGGCACATGACTATGCGAAATTTTTCTACACAACACAACTATTGTTTCATGTACTTTTCTTTTGCTCATAGCTCTCTACTCGTCACACCACACAACACTTCAATTTCCACCAAAGCTATATAGAGAGTAAGCTCAACCATCTATCATAGTACGAGGACATACAATAAATGTATTAGAGCACGTAGAGGAAAAACATTGCAGAACGATACCAAAGATCTCTATTTATTCAATGTGGATCCCCTTTCCTATTACTTGACTACAATACATACTCAGGATTTTTGATAGAGTCTCCATTCTTAATTTGAATTGTTTGAGAAGATTTTTCTCATTTAATTATTTATGAAATAGGGAGTACTTCGATTTGGTCTGCTCTGTCCGAGACTAGTAATCCGTTATCATCTGTACAATCCCAATGAAGAGGCCCATCACTGAAACAATGAATCCATCTATGCATTAACTGTGATTTGTTGCACTCAACAAGTGTTGCACCATCTGACTTAACTCCTTTGCTTGAGTGACCAAGCCTTGTGATCTTTGAATGAACATCAAAGGTGCTTAATTCCTTACCATCAATAGGCTCCCCTGCCTTTAAATCTTTGGCACCTTTTCTCCATGCGACTAGGGCCCATGACCGAGCACTAAGGTTAATCATAGTAAATCTACCACCACTTACCGTCAATTGTTGGGAAATTTCTTCGACCCCTAGGACATAAACACCCTGGGAGTTCCTCGTTGTCCTCCTCTTGGAATCACTAGGGTGGTGTCATCCTATCCATGTAGCTACCCCCAGGTGTGCTACATGTCACCCAAAAATAAGCCACTTAGGCACTTGGAAAGTCCAAAACTACATCCCATGTGTCCTATGTCAAGGCTGCCATGTCATCTCACCACCCTATCATGTCGATGTGTCCAACAAAGTACCAACTTAACAGGAACTACACCGAGTTCTCACTTTTTTAGGAGTTGCAAAAAATCATCCGATTTTCAAAAGTGTTGATTCAAAATACACCTTTCTTTGGAGCATATTTTTGACACTTTAAGTTTTCTTATGTATTAAGTACAAACATTTTTTTTAAATGTTAGTGATTTTCATGTCGATTTTGAAAACCTTTGATGTAGCATCAACCCCTTTTTTTGGAGGGGCTTATTTTTCACTCTTTAAATTTTATTATGTTAAGTATGGATAAAATGTTGTTGATTTTCATACTGATTTTGAAAAGTGTTGATGTCACATCTACTTTTTTTGGGGGTGGGTGGCGGGGGGCATATTTTTGACACTTAAATTTTATTTTGCCTTGTGTATGACCATTTTTTTTTTAAATGTCAGTTATTTAACCCTTTTTCAAGTTGTATTCTTCTTTGTTTTCTTGCTCCGATGTTTGTTTTTGAAGTGTTTTTCAAGTTTGTGTTT
>APFE031352867.1:100687-114149 GCA_000404065.3 Pinus taeda
CTTAGAACCTGCATCTGCTCAGGGGGAGCATGGATAGATTGGTGCACTTTGGCATATACAAAGGGGAAGCCAAATTAGAAACTTCAGCATGTACTCAGGGAGAGTATGGACAGCAGAAGGTATACCAAAGAAGAAAATATCTTGGTCTTCCCTTTGCCCTTGAGAGTAACTTGGTGTGGTTGTTGCCATCAAGTCCAAAGAGGGAGATTGTTGGCATTATGATACAAGTGTTGTCCTTGATGGCAACTCACTCAGAGATAGGTACAGGTGATGGCATCTTAATCAGAGGACAGATCTTAATACAGCAGGATAGAAAGAGAAAATATATACACGCAGGTTCGCTATATACCAAGTCGTGTGTACACGCAGGTTGGCTTCAGTAAAAGCGCGTGTATGTGGAAAACTTATCTTTGGTCCGTGGCGGTTATTCCTTGGAAGTTGTGCCTATGGTTTTGGACCATGGTGTCTCAACGGACGTGTTGATCCCTAGTTTTGAGTTGAGGGTATTGGTTTGTTATGGTTTTGGACCATGGTATTGAGCAAGGCCTAAGGCTATATAAGGAGAAGATCATTAGGCAAAGAGAGGGTAATGGGTGTCTGATGAAGTGAGAAGATCTGGTATTTCCTGGTTATCTGTTCGGGACGCTTGGCAAGGGTCGGATCTGATAGCGAAGGCATAAGTAATTATTTCTAGATCTGCACGCGGGTTTCCTTTGGAGAAAGCGCGTATACACGCGGTTTTGGTAGAGTGAAGTAGCGTATGCATAATAAGATTTGATATTTCAGGTTGCTGTTGATTCTAGTGGTTGTTGCAGAGTTCTGGGCTCTGGTTTGGGTTATGTGTTCTTGATGACAGGGTTTCAGTGATTCAGTATTGGGTTGTTTGATGAACTATGATGCAAGTATAAGTTGATGATTGTATTGCAGTAATGTTTGTTTTGTACTCTTGGATCCAGTCTGAAAATTGATGAAACGTGGTCCCTGAATGAAAGAAGGTTGTAGCCTTCTGTAGGGTCAGCACCTACGTACTAGTAAATGGATCGGCTAGTACAAGAGCTAAGAGAGTTGTAGCCCTCTGCAGGTTGTAGCCTGCGTACCGGTAAAGGACTGCACCAGTACATTGTAAAAGAAGTTTCTTATTAAAGAAGAAAGAGACGAATTGCAGCAGGTGGTTTTCACCCACATTGGGTTTCCACCTTATATCATGGTGTTCATGTGTGTGGCTTTTGTGTGATGTTCTGTTCTGTTATACTGCACCTGTTTACTGTTAATATGGTTAATAATGTTCTGATGCATCTACTGAAGATTAATCTAATTGAATTATAAGATCTCTAGATATACGCAAGTTGCATTAGACACAGTAGCGTGTACACGCGGGTTCACTTAATTGAAGTAGCGTATATGTTTCTTGTTAAACAGACATGGTGAGGGAGAACAATTAGGAAAGATAAAGTATGCGATACATTTTTATTAACAATCTGATATACATTTATAGTACATTTAGTGACCGTTGGGATTCACATCCCAAGGTCTCTTGGACTGCTTGTCCATTCGGCTTCCACGCTAACCCTTTAGGATTAGGTGTCCAACATTCCCCCCCTTAATCCGAAGGGTTATGTATGAGTCCAAGAAAAGAGCTGTAATACAAAATGTGCAATAATGAATGGCAGCACTAGGCTGAATGTGCTCTATGAAATGTTGGTAAAAAAGGGCGGTGGTTTAAGGATAGCCACCAACACTGGAACGCTTAGTGCAGTTCCCGAAACTCTTCCAAACTTCGCAAGAAGCTGTAAGTCTTCTGCTAGAGGAAGTGATCCTATTGTTTTAAAGAGGGAAACCTTCAACCATAAAAGGGAGGTCTCACCCCACATAAAAGGTAAAACTTCAACCTGAAAAAGGGAAGTCTCAACCTGTGATGGTTTAAGGATGACCAACAACTCTGGAATGCTTATGCAATTCCTGGAACTCTTCCAAAGCTGGCAAGAAGCTGGAGTCTTCTGCTAGAGGAAGTGTTCTCAATTTTGTTTTCGGAACTCTTCCAAAGCTGGCAAGAAGCTGAAGTCTTCTGCTAGAGGAAGTGTCCCAGATTGCCAACTGAAGGCATGTTCATGGACATCTGTGTCTCTGGCTACAACTCTGAAACTGATGTGGCAGGTTGTGGCTCAGGCTCACTTGATGTGGCTTTGAAGCTTGTAGATGATCATCATTTCCCCCCTATCAGATACAAGGTGAGAAGATGGAGAAAACTCAACTGCAAGACTGTTCAATACTCTGGAACAAGTTCTGACATGTGTTTGGAATATCTTCTTGGTTGTTGATGCCCATTGCCAAGAAGCAATCCATCCTAGATGAATCTTTGTTCTTGCAGGACGTTTGTTTCTAAAGCATCTGTGTGAGGAATGACTGGTTTTATGATAGTGCTTACATGGATGAAGATCAAAACAGTGATCTTTCAGATGGCCAACTCGGTCACATTGTTGGCATTTCACAATCTGTTGTTGTTGTTGTTGCTATGGAAGAGGGGCAGAGTCTGGAACAGCTGGAGCTGAACTATCATAAGGAGCAGGTGAAATGTCATAAATGAATCCAGCACTCTGAAATTGAATGGGCTTTAAGTAGTCTGGAATATGAAAGGACAAGTCCTTCATATCCAAGACCAGTTCTGTGCTTGTTGTGGACAAGTTGTTCCCAAGGTCTGATGATGGGCTTGGGAAGTGCAGACTGAGTTTTTGCATCTGCATGTACAACTGCTGCTTTATTGGGCACCTGGATTTGAATGAACTTCAACAATATTGATTCGCTGTTTATGGGAGTCTGTTTCAATCTTCTGAACGGAAACAGGTTCAGAATGATGACTCCACTTGTGTAATTCTTCCTGTTGTAGCTTTGTCTCAAGCTGCAAAAACTCTATCTTTTCTTGTGCATTTTGTATACATTCTTGAATGTCAGCAATAATGTCTTTATTGATTATGATTGCGCTGTCAGCAGTGGATACGATTAGAGTTCTCAATAACTCTAAGATT
Organism: Pinus taeda; assembly: GCA_000404065.3. Classification (NCBI taxonomy): domain Eukaryota; kingdom Viridiplantae; phylum Streptophyta; class Pinopsida; order Pinales; family Pinaceae; genus Pinus; species Pinus taeda. The sequence goes on from APFE031352867.1 coordinate 103,711, forward strand.
CTTTCAAGCTTAGCCATTTTTCTACACCTTAAAAAAAACTCCAAAATCCCACAGAAAAATGTCAGCTGCTAAATATCTTCAAGATTGTTGCAGGATGTCTAAGCATGTCTTGGACTTCTTCAAAAAACAACTTGTATGTTGGTTGCTCCCATATGAAAAATTTGAAGAAATAAAATGTGTAGCACAAGATTGTTTTTCTCAGTGATTTGAATGGACAGTTTTGACACCTAGTAAGTGGTTAGAATTATATTCTCTAACATTGACAACCTTTTGCATCTCTCCTTGGACAGAGAATCTGCTGCAAAATTTTGTTCCTTATAAATATGTGAAAATGTCAGTCTTTGAAAATTATTGATCAACACTCTTATGGGCTGCATCCAATTAAATAACATAGGCTGCTCAAACTTTAATCTCTTCGATCAATAACCACTTTGGAATCTCCATAAACATCCAAAGATAAGATTCAATAGCCATCTTAACAAAATAAAACTCTCGAAACACTATAAGATTTGCTGTATTAATAAATCCAAGCCATATATTCCACCAATAAAATAATAATTTCCAAAATTCAAAACAATATATACCCACTACCATAAACACTATTAAATGCCACCTAAATAAACAGCCTGGAAATGCCAAACTATCTAACTCTCTTGCATGCAAATATTGCATTGCCAAAATCTCGGAATAAACAAAATCCTCCCTCTGATTGGATTTTAGTCCATGGCAAAGCGTCCATCCACCTTCATCTTTGGTTTAGTGGTGGGCAACTCCAACAACGACATCCCAGGGACCTCCAAAACCAAGTTCGTAGGTAATATAAAGCCTCCCACATGCTACTCCACAGAGGTTAAGAGCACAAGAGCCAGGCATACGTAATGACCGTACCTTGAAAAGTAGCATGTTAATCTGATTTGCAGTGATGTCAACAATTTCTTTATTCCGCTTTGTACCAATCTCAGTTGCTAGAGGAAGTGACCAACTCCGCGCCTCCTTTGTTCGAAGAAGGAGTTCAAGACCCTGAGGTCGAATCTCGTCTCGAATCATTGACTTTTGACCTCCTGATTAGAATTCTTTGTCTTCTTCACCATGATCAACTTAAGACTGTTTTCCATGTCTCACAGTGTTTAAGGAAAGTGCCATTGTAGCGAGACAGTGTTATTTCAATTACACAACTCCAGATAGATCTCGGCAAGAAATGCTGAAGATGATGACGCCTCGACCTAACGAGCATTGGCCCTTTGTGGAGGGAGAGCTTAGCAGTGGTCCTTTAATGCGATGTCCAGTGACCCCGAAGGCTCCTAGACATGATCAGCATCGGCCTTCGGCTAGGCTTTCAGTTGCAGAAATGAAACAAATTTCAACCTCTCTTTTCCAGGGTCCCCCTTCTCGATTTTACCACAATAGGCCACCCGGCTTGCCAGTTTTGGCTTTGCAGGAAGAAGACAAATGGCTCAACAAGTAGATCCAGGCAAATATTGCACAAACATATCGGCGACAATCAGAAGCTCTTACCAGGTGCCGTAACACTGCTAAGGTCACTGAAACTTCAGCGAACACAGATAATAGCAATGATGACTGTGATGAAATAAATCATGGCCAAGCAGAAGTGAGCAGAGAAAGCACTGGTGGCTCTCATCAAATAAAGGGAAACATAGAAGTATTGGTTTGGGGTAAGGGTGGTGCACAGACCAATATGCGATATGGAAGTGTAAGTGGCTCAAACAGCAAGAATGCCCGTGGCATGCGTGTTGCTAAGATGGTCAATTATCTTTTGTCTAAAGCCCGTGAAGAAGATGAAAAAGAATTTGATATACAATTCATATTGTTGCCGGTTGAAAATGATGGAAGCCTTTCGAGTTTGGAGACACCATATGTCTGTTGCCCTCCAACTGTATGCGTGAATCACTTGTGATTACTTGCCCTTCATCTTTCTTTGCCAGCTGAAGATCTAGAAATTGTTGTGGAGAAACAAAGAAATCTTATTGAACCGAGAGGAGGAGGCTTGCAATTGTGGTGTTGCGAGGGCGGATGCATGCTTTGGCAATCTACGCCGTGGGATTCGCACTGTGAAATAGCGATGGACACATCCAATGACTGTGAACGATATATTTCCACAGAGCGTCTGATCCTACCTGATCACCACACGACCATGGCGTTTCAGATTACATTCCACATTTCCACCATCAACTAAATTTAGGTCCTTTCAATTTCCTCAAGCGCCAGAAAGCATTATGTCAGTTATGTCAGGACAGAGGCAGAGCAGCGCTGGATGGATAGAGGTAGAGCAACATTGGACGGACAGAGGCGGTGGTCAGAACAGCGCTCAAACGTTTCAATGTCAGGTCAGGATGACAGCGCAACAGAAGAGCAGGGCGCAAGTTTTATAAATGGTATATGGCAAACAGAGAAACAAATGTGAAGTGCGGCAGAGGTCAGGTAAAGCAGAACTGACATATATAGAGACCACAAAAACAAGTGGCTTAAATTGGAGCAGGACCAACAATCGCCTGCTCTGATACCATGTTAAACACACATGGGGAGCGAGAAAGATAGGAAAGATAAATCATGCAGTTCAATTTTTATTCACAAATGATATACATTTATAGTACATTATGTGACCGTTGGGATTCACATCTCAAGGTCCCTTGGACTGCTTTTGTCCATTCGACTTCCACACTAACCCATTGAGGATTAGGTGTCCAACAGAATAATTCATTTTTGTAATGTAAAGGAGGTTTCCCCCTCAAAGAGGCTGCACTCTAAGGCGTTGATCTATCTTTTCTATCTTGTTGTGTGCTGGTTTCATAATATTTTTAATCCCTACTCCAACTAGTTACTAACCTGCCCCCAACAGATCGTCAGAATTCGAGGCAGTAAGACCAATCATTTTGAAGACTTTCCAATATTTTGTGGGCTTTGGAGCCTACACACATGGTCTCTTGGATCATAAGGACATGCATGCAATAAACTCCTAACATATGATTGAGGGAAAACCTTTTTGGGACTCCCCCTAATCCCCTCATGTTGAAAGGGAGAATTATCATGGAGCACCTTTAGGAAGGGCATCATTTTCTCTAAGGGCCATAAATATTAAGGCTTTATTTCCTCTCTTTATTTCTAGTCTCACTTTATATTAAGACTTATGAATAAAGGACTTCTTGCCCACCAATTTTGGCATAAGAATGTCCATGACGAGACAATGAAAAGATGAAGGGATATCTGGGGTGCTTTTCCTAGGCCAGAAGGCATAACTTTTTGTTCTAATCAGTGTCACAAGCAAAGCTAGATGGGGAGAAGATACCTTAGCTTGGGGGGAAGGAGAATTAGGGCCAATGGAGATAGATGGGGCAAGCCTAAAGTCCAATAAGGAGCCAAAGGGTACAAGGGGGGAATTCAAGGATGTGCCATCAGCTGGAGGGGTTGAAAAAATAGGAGAAGGGGACAAGGGTCATAATTTAGAAGGACAATGATGGGGAGAGGTATTACTGTAAGAGGGGATTCATGGCTTGATTCTAGCTAATGGAGGAGCCTTTGTGTGATCTGTTGTCTCAGTTGGTTTCTTCTTGGACCTAGAGATATCCCTATTGAGCCCAAGGGGACTGCCTATGGTACAATCCTTAATTAAATGCCCAGTTTCACAACATTGATAGCACTTGAAGTGAAATTTCCAATAATCGACCCTCTAAGTCCATGCCCTCCCTTCCATGAGAAGCCTGACCTCTACTAAAAGACTAACTCTAAGGTTTATAACCACCTATATCCACACTATTCAAAGGCCCACTTTGGCTTGCCATCCATCCTCTGCTCTAACAAAGGAGCCCAACTTGTTGCCAATGGATATGAAGGTCTCCAAGCTCCAAAAATGTTGGGGAAAGCTAGGTAGAATTTTCTAAACCCTTTATTTTTCCACTAACTACTTTTTGAGGTCAAAGGCAATTTTCCAAGGCTTTAACAATAGACCTTCCTTCCCCTAACTCCAATTATGCTCCAAAATAAGCACATAGTCCACCTATGATTTGAACACAAACATCGACCATCCACAAGCCAATGAATGCACCACTGGGTCATAGTCTAAGAGTGGTCTCCATGATGAGGAGACTAATTGCTTCAACGCTGAGACTGAGCAGATTCTTACCCCAAGCTTCTTTACAAAAGGTTTTCCTTCATAATCCATTATGCACAAGAGGGTAATATCCTTTCCCACTGTCAAGCTAACCATTTTGTGTCTCTTCTAGATGCATATGTATTTCTTGCACGATGAGGGAGAATATTCAAGGGTTTGTGGGTTCTTTTCACCTTTGAATGTTGGGGACAAGTGCTGAGGGGGGTCGATAGTTTAGGAAAAAGGGGGGTTGCGTAAACAAGTTTGAGGTGAACAAGTGAGGAGGAGAGGGCACCATGAAGTTGCCATGAGAGACAATGCGAAACACTTGCAGCATGTGATGGTTTGTGTCAGGGTGGTTGTATAGTTTCTTTCCTCGAGAAGCATCAATGACCCATTGGTATTTATCTTGTTGCTAAAAAATGCTACCACACGCGGGGCTAAGCTCAAAATCGACGAGCTCCTTTGAATCTCCTTCCATCTAGCAACCATTTATCGCCTAAAATTCCATGTTGCCCCTGATATTTATTGTTTCTTGCAGAGAGTACGTCTGATAACCTACAAAGTGCTAATGCCTTGCGACTTTGAAACCACAAAGGGCATTAAATTTCGACATCATCGTTGCAGACCCGAAAAAACCTAAAAAAAAAAATTATCTCTCTAAATCCTCCTTTTTAACATTATTTATATATTTTATAGAAAAGTATTTTATTTTAAATATTAAATATATAAAGAGTTTTGAAAAAAATTATTTTAAGTATTACATTTTGAATGAGAAGCACCTAGAAGAGGAAAAATCTCATCTTCTTAACGTTTTTGAAAATAATGGCTATAGCTGATCTCAAGGCCTTAAATCTTTTTAGAGGGCACATAAAGAATCGAGGGTTAAACCTCCTCAAGATAACCCAACATCTAAGATGCAACACCTGTTTATCCAGGGGACCACTAACAATATTGCCCATATTCTTAAGAGGAATTGATGCAGGAGCATCCGATTGAAAAGGCGACAACTGGGAAATGGTTTTTTTTTATTATTATTATTTTTGCTGGAAAGAAAGAAAAACATTTTGAATTCTGTTTTATTTTTGTTTTATTTAAATTAAGGCTGACACAACCAATGTTCTTTAAAAATTAAGTAAGCAAGTAAAGATAGGATTAGTTAAGAGCATGTTTAAAGAAACTGTTAGACAACTAAAAGGTAACTGAGGAACAATTCCTCAATTGTAAGAAACTACTAGTAAGGCATTGAAAAAGAAAAACCAGAGCCTCATGGAAGGGGCTGCCATCCAGAGAGAAGAGAGGATATAGAATTTGTAATTTACAATTTTCTTGAATATCTATGAAAGCAAATGAATCTAGAACTTGTCATTAAGGAAGCAAGACAATTTTCTTTTCTTGTGCATTAATGTTTCAGACATTGTGTTGAAAGAAAAATAGTGAAATAATTCATTAAGAAGCCGAAAGACATCGACAAAATCTTGTGACTGAAGGCATCTCAAACTGGGAACCAGACAAAGGCAAAGCCAACAAAAACAATACATTTGTTTTCCTCAACAAAAAAATAAATCAACTACATTTACATTCAACATTCAAGCACACTTGTGCATTCATTTCATTTCCAATTTAATAGTTCATTATATAATTACATGACCCAAAAACTGTAGAGGGCTCCGAAACCCACGAAGACCGAAAACCACGAATTGCAGGCCTAGACTAGTCAAACAACGAGGGCATGAAAACCCACGAGACTATACAAATACACGGAGGAAGCAAAACCCCAAGGGTAACTAAAGATAGAGAAAGTAAAGGAAATATACAACCACAGAAAGACCCTACCTAGTTTTTCCCCAAGCTTGTGAAGACTCCCAAGGACGAGGCTGTGGAGCAACATTCCCTAGGAACGACCTGCACACCACCACAAAAACAAGGTAGCAGTTAAGAAACTAGTGAGGCCATCAGAACCAATAGTATAGAGAGTTGATAAACCAAGAAGGGAGCGGGGTTTACCTAGAGAAGGCCCGACTCCGCGCCAGAGGATGAGAACCGAGTCCCTCGCCAGAGGGTTTCTTTCAACAAGAATGCCACAAGAAAAAATTTCTTGCTCACCAAGGAACCAGAGGATTAGAAACATAAAAACGAAATGAGGAAATGAAGTTGGAACAAGGAATTACATGAAATCGAGTTCGCTGAGCCGCCCACCGCAGTAGCAAGGAAAGAACCTGTGGTTACACAGAGCCAAATCATCACCAGAACCAACATCAAGAAAAAAATCATCACGAACAGAGTAGAGACAAAGCATGAGCTGGGTGATAGAGATGAAACAACTTGCAGGTTGAAAGCCGACCTGAAACCTCCAAGAACCAGCAAAATAAACCACCACAAGGAGCAAGTGAAAGCATAGCGCTAACAAACCACCACACGGAACAAGCAAGGCACATCGCTAAAAAACCACCATATGGAACAAGCAAGGCTCAATGCTAACCCACCATCACAAGAACCAAGCGAAAGCACATCACACCCTTAGAGCCAAACCAGACCATGCCAAATACAAGAACAAATTCCAAATACCCTCGGCAGGTGTGAAAAGACTGCGCTTGCGAACCCAAGGACAGTACAAATGGCAGACCAAAAACATAAATTGCATTAAAACCTCACACCAAAACCCTGCCACTGTTTAATTCGAAAATCAACAAGAGTTAAACGGTCGTTGCCACATGTCCCTCCTCGGGATTGCCACCAGGAATACAATTTCTTCTACTTTCAAACCCCTTCATACCATTAGAAATTCTCTCAGATCCGTTAAAGACCCTATAGACCCTAAAGACATGAAAGGGGTCTACTCGATCTCATATTCCTGTGGGATTCCCCACATTAGGGAAACCGACCGCTCTATTAAACAGGAATCCAAGAGCATGCAACAGACATCAGTCATAACTGATTGCACTCATCAGCTCTTGCAGAGCATGCAAAGAAATATAAGCACCATGTTTGCATTGAGGATGCGAAGGTGATTTCCAAGGTTGATCACTTCCACCATAGGAAGCTAAGAGAGGCGATTGAGATTGAGAAGCATACAATCAATATCAATAGAGATGATGGGTGGAAACTGAGTAAGAGCTAGATTCCAGCTATTTTCTCCTAATTTCCTCCTGTTATTACCCCTCTTTCCTTTTTTCTTGACCCCTTAGGTTTTTATTTATAAATATGTAATTATAAATTCATATAATATAAATAATAAATAATAGTTTGTTTATTATTAATGAATAATTTCATATATGTATATAACATTAAAAGACTAATTTTGAGTTCATAACTAAAAAATAATAAATATTATAATTTATATATTATTATTATTTATTTAGTTATTTATTTATTTATTTATGATAGGTTAATTTACTAATTAATAAGAATATGTTTATGATTTTTATTAACTATAATCTTTTTATGAATAAATTTGTTATTATAATTGCATAGACAATATATAAATAATAATTAATATCATTAATTTAAACAAATAATGACTAGTTTATAACCGCTAAATCTTTAATTAAAAATTAATAAATATTAATTTATTAATTAAATAACTAATTCCTAATGGCTAGTTTCTAATGGCTAATTTTGGACTTTGATGCATCCTTGCTATTTTTCTTTAGGATCAATGGATTTTTTCACCTTTGTCCTAAGGATGAACCACATAAGTTGGCTTGAAACCTTGACCAAATAATAATGATGTGATTAATCCTAAATATATTGTTTACAATATGGATTACAAAAGCCTAAGATCTAATATTACATTTTAATATGATTATTAATTAAATTGAAACATGAAGTTATAAAATAGCATAATTCATGGTTACAAATATATATATAAAACTATGATTCATATTCGTAACCATGAATTATGCTATTTTATAACTTCATGTTTCAATTTAATTAATAATCATATTATAAATTGAATGAATTTATTTTCTATGTGTGTGTAAAACAATTTTTTTTGGAAAAATTGTTTTTAATTTTCTAAAGTATATGAAGACATACTTACTCTACTCCTCTATAGATTTCAACCCATGAACTCTTAGGAGGAAACACATGCTCTTCACCATTAAGCCCTCTCAAGTCGTATTATTGAATTAAGTATTATAATTATTTCTTGATCTAATGCTTAATTATAACATCTCATCTAACACTTCACTGTAACTTCTCTCCCATATTGGATTGTAAAGCACTTCTCGGCACAATCAAAAACATTTTTAAGTCTTATGGCAAGATCAAGAAATAATTTTAGTCTAGATAATATCCACAAGAAAATTAGTATCCTTTATGGTCATCACCAAAGCTATCTCTAATGAAATCATTTGTCTTCCAATAGCATTTAACATCATACATAAGACTAGATACTACTTTGGTAAATTAATTTCTTATCTTATCTAAAAGATTGATTTAGTATTATTTACCAATATGAATATAAAATAATCAATATTTTGGAATATATATTATTTAAATAATCTATTTTAAAAATCAAATATTTTTTTAATATGTTTTCAAAAAAAAAAAAAGAGATTTTTTTTGTTTGAGAATAGAAGGCCCAAGTACTAATTATTGTGGGGCTTGTGGTTTTTTGAGTGACTTAAGCAATTTTTTTAAAACCATGGTGAATCAATAATATGTTAGAGTAATCTAGGTGAGACTCGAGATCAAATCTTTTAGCTACCACTATAACACCGAGAGTATATCCAACAACTTGCAAGCCAAATATACCAATAACTCATGACTTAGCAAGAGCTAAGACATCACGTAGATGAGGGCGCCTACGTTTCGAATCTTATTACAATGAACCAAATTTATCCCTTTAAATTAAACTCAAAGAAATAAGAAAACAAATTATACTCCCAACTACCAAAACTACTAACTCAAAACAACTTAAACAAAAATATGAACATATATATGACCAATGTTATGTTTTTATGGTGTTTTAATTGCATTTGACACTTTCAATTACACATATACCCCTCGGAAGGAACTTTTCTAATACTTCACTTATATCCATTCCTCTTTCATTTCATAGCTCCCCAAATCATCTCCTCCATACTAACATCAAGTAATGGTCATGTATGTGGTTTTAATCATCCATTGTGTGGTTTTAATCATCCATTGCCTTCATTGCGATGAATGATTCATTTTTGTAAGTTTCCAAACTTGGAACTAATTTATTCTCTTTTGAACTCCATTTCTCAAAGTTGTAAATCACATATCTCAAAGTTGTAATGTAATAAGAAAGTTTGCATTACTTTTTGCAACTTCTCACTGATGTGGATTGTAGTTGTGATTCCAATTTTCATCTCTAAGAAGGAATGCCGTTAGTATTTGGTCACCAATTAATCGATGATTATGGTAGGGGTTACAATGGTGATAGGATTAGGATAGGAAAACCATTAATTTAAAACACAGAAAACATTATTTACTGGAGGTTTTTGCCGAATTTCTTAAAACAATTTCTCCTTTCTTGGTTTATAATGGAGATTTCTAGCAGAGGTGACCACTTATATTTCAGCAAAGGTTTTTTTTACCAGTATGCTTCATCTATCACGTCGAAAGATTTGGCCTATCACTTTACAATAAGCATTAAAGTAGGTTAAATAATATTATTATATGTGTATCTGTCTATGAGATAGAAAATCTTGTCACTAAGTTATATATTGTTGATCGTGTATATCATTCATTTGTATTATTACGAGGAAAAATATTTTGTGGTAAAATATTGATTTAAAATAAAAATAAAAATTGTATACAAATATATATATACAATGAATTTGTGAGATGCAGATTAATTGGTTTATGTGGGTTTAGTTTTCATTGGGTCACAATAATAATTGATCCACAAACTTTCATCATGACAAAGGGTGTACATCACAATTAGAGCCTCCATTACCAAATATATGATGGTACGGTGGTATTGGTAATGGATTTTCAAATCTCATGAAGTAAAAAAAAAACCAGCTGAGGCAACCTTGAAGTAAAGAGTCATTGTAAGCATAAGTGCCCCAAGGACAGGTGAATGTGGTTTTGTCCTGGTCTTCTGAGGCTATCCTGATTTGGTTGTAGCCACTGAAACCATCAAGAAAAGAAAATGATGATTTCCCAGCTAGGGTGTCTAACACTTGGTCAATAAATGGTAATGGAAAATAATCTTTGAGTGTGGCTTTGTTCAGTTGTCTGTAATCAACACAAATGCGCCACTTACCATTTTTCTTGGGCACCATAACCAATGGGGATACCCACTGACTGTCAGAAATAGGATATATAAAATTAACTCTCAATAGTTTTTGCAACTCTT
>APFE031352867.1:130356-158039 GCA_000404065.3 Pinus taeda
GGAGATATTTGTAGATTATACTGGAAACGTTCCACATACTCCTCTAATGTTTCGTTTGGTCTAGCTATCATCTGGAATATTTCATCCTTCAGTTCTCTAGACCTGTAATAGTCTTGATATTTTTTTAGAAAAGATTCTTTCATTTGCTCCCAGTTATTTATAACCCCACCACCTAATCCCATAAACCATCTTAAAGTAGCCCCTTTTAGCGTAGAGGGAAACAGTTTCAGTTTCTGGGGGTCAGTGGTGTAATCATATCCCCTGCACAGTACATCAAATTCAAATAAAAATGCATCCGGGTTTTCTGATGTAATCCCATGGAATGTAGGGATATGTTGAAGAGGGATTGCTTTCATGGGCGCATTTGCTGCAGAACCCACTATGGGGTATTGTAATGTAGAGGTTTGGGTGTTTGGCTGGTTTTGAGCCATTGGGTCAAATATATGCCAATAACCTTCTGGGATATCTAGGAGGGTATTCCTAGGTTGAGAGGGAATGGCTTTGACAGGAATAGTTTTAATAGCACTTCCTTTATCTGGGACTATTGACTGAGGAGATTGGGTTTCTTCAACGGTGATTTTTGTAGCACTTCCTTTGTCTGGGCTATTCAATGGCTGAGTTGTTCTAAGAGGAGATCTCGGTTCCTCGGTTTCCCCTGTCTCTCCTCCTCCTTCACAAATATTACTAAAATTCCATTCTTGCAATAGCTCTGGAGTAGAATTTTCAATTTCTTGAAAGTCCTGCTCTTCAGTTTGACTATGCACCTCAGCGAAGGCTACAGATGGTGAACCTGCGGCCTGAATGAAGCTAGTAGGCTGTTTAGAAATAACTTTCATGGGTCATACTGAGGGCTGAGATTCAACTTTCTTGTAGATTTCGTCTATGAAGGTTGATTGGCCAAGGGTCACCGACCCCTTAGCTTTTCTGGCTTTGGTAGAGGTTTGGAATTTTTTTTTGGCTTTTTCTGCTTAGTCATGCACTCAAATTAACTACTAAATCCTACTTAAACAAACAACAACAAATCTATAGGAAAGCGGGCAAAGGAGCAAGGCTTTTACATGCTCCACACGTAGGTTCTTACCTTCCGTTTTCAAAACCCAATTCTTCCCTAGCAGGTTCATACACTAATCTGAGAAAAAGAACAAATGGCTACACTCTTTCCCCGGCAACGACTCCAAAATGGAGCTATAAAAAGGGTCTCTTTCACCTCTAGTTACCTCACATTAATATGTCAATCCGGGAACATTTTGCTATTTCAAAGAGTGTTTCAGTCTGAGGCTTATCATTTGCCAGAGTAATGCTAGTAGCACAGTGTTTGAAAATACAAGAGTAAATGGATGCGTGTTTACAACTTAACTACTTCAAAAGACTAAATCACACGTTCAGAACATTAAGCAATTTATCAGTCAAGGGTTCGGTAGCAATAACCCATCCCTTTAGAAACTGATGGAAAAGAAACCAGAGAACAGATTGGGGGTCTAGGAGCCGCACAACAGATGCCGATGCTCACTACAGCCTGAGATCATCCTTCACACCAATAACAAGAAATGGAACGGAAGATAAGAAATGGAAGGGCAAAGAAATCAAACAACAATGAAATGGAACAACAACCTTGAAATGGAACGACAATTCTAAAATGGAACAACAAATCTAAAATGGAACAACAAGTCTGAAAGGGAACAACAATTCTGAAATGGAACAACAATTCGGAAATGGAACAACAATCAAGGAATAGAGCAACAACTAAGTCTAACAAGCCGTAAATCTATCAAATCACTTGCATTAGTCATAACCAAACATCAATCCTTCACTCTTAAAGATGTACACACAAATGGAACAACACTGCTTACTAATACATGATGGAACAACACTGAAAACCATTTAGACACAACATGCTCAAATAGTAATCTGATTTAGTTGTCACTTTGATTATAAAGAATACAATTGCATTTCAAGATAGAACAACAGTATTCAAGAATCCAATAATCATAGAGAACAGAGCTTCCAAGATCAATTCTGTAATGTTAAGGAAAAATCGCATAACACAAAAAATCTATAATGGAACAACAACAGTATTCTGTAGAAACTAACCGTATTATATCAACACCTAAAAGAACAGTAATATGATGCAGCGTCAATACAATACTTTTGTTTTCAGAAACCTTAATGGATTATAGAAGAACCAGAGAACTCTGAAGTCTCTTAAGAAACTACCATGGTAGAAGAAGGAGCAACTGGACTTGGTAGAGGTAGAGGTAGAGGTGGAGGAGGAAATAATGGAGGAGGTAGAGGTAACATTGGAGGAAATAGGGATGGAGACAATTCATTCGGATTTCCTATAGTCGATGATGACTCCCAAGCCACAATGAAAAACATTTCGCCATCTGTCCTCCCAAACTTCCATGGATTAAGAAATGAGGACCCTGAAACATTTCTATTTGAGTTTGAGGTCGTGTGTCGAACTTATGATCATCTGGAAGGCTATTTTTATTTTAACAATTTTTTTTAAATAACTAAGGTTCTTTTTATTCTAAGAAATTATATTTTCATCCTATGGAATGAATTTGTAATTACAATTATTGTTTGCCATCCTACTTAAGTAAGGAGATTTATTCATGGTAGGGGTTAAGCTTTGGTGAAGGGAAGGGTGATATTATGAAATTTGAGCTCTCTGGATGTTTTGCTTAATTCAACAATTAAGTTGAGTTTTTAATGCTTTATTAATTTTGTAAATGTGTATTTGGTAGGGATTTGAAGGTTAAGTATCAATATTCAAGGAGGATAAGTTTTATAGTTCTTGATTTTGTCTACAAGTAATCTTTAATATATGTTGATTTTAATGATAGATTTTTCAATGTGTGTGTTGGGGAGGAGGGGTGTAAGGACCTGTGGTCCTTGGCATAACCGAAACGAGCAAGTGAACGAACGAAAGGCAAAGTGCGAAGGTTGGTTGGCAAAGTGCGCATGAACAAAACAAAACAACAGAGCGACACTTGAAGATATTATGGGCAAAGTGTTGAGCGAGCATGTTTATATGGTGGACAGCATGGGCGTTCATCAAAATAAGCCGAAGGAGAGGGCGTTGGTTGATGTTAAACAAGGGTCGACCGAGAGGAGGCACGACCACATAACAATGCGTATATATTGGCGTGTTGTTGGAGCTTTGGAGGATCATTCGAACTCGACCATTCATGGAGTAGTGCAAGGGAGAAGCATATGATAGCACAGGAAAAGTGCGAAGGGTGGAGCAGGTCGTAATGCGCACACTCTTGGGCAGGCAGACACGGTGATATCGCACGGGTTCCTGTTATCAGTTGTGGGTGCGGGTGAAGGTGCCGGACTTGACACGGGTATCTCGGGTAGCTCGGGTGAGTGCCCGCCCGTCGTGCAAGGTTAAACAAGGAGCGTGGGTGGAGACTTGGTGAAGTCTTCCAGTCCACAAACATAACGCAGTGGAGTTTGGTGAGACCACCGTGCAAAGGAAACAAGGGTGTCTTGGTGACTCGGTGGAATCGCCCGCCCGTCGGCACAAGGTTCGGTTGTGAAGTTTGGTTGGCAGCTCGTGTGAGGGCGCGCCCGCCTGACTTGGGCAAAGGATCTTGGTTATCACACGGAGGAGTGAGAAGTTGTAAATTTGGCTAAGTATGAAACTTGGTGTTTCCAAGTATACTTGTAAAGCTTTGTAATATTGAAATATTGTATAATATATTATTTAGGCAGACTCATTGTTCTGGGAGTTGCCCCTTCCTTTATACTGTGCAATTGTGTTCTTCATGTATAATTGTTGTTGATAATGAATATGTATGGGTGTTCATTGGTATAAAGGAAACATAATAATACTTGGTTGCAAAAAACAAACTAAGTAGACTAATGGTTAAGCGTAGTCCATGAACATAAGTATTGGTGAAAAGAAAGTGTTTGGTGGTGCTGCACATCGTCAAGAGTGGTTGAAAGACTACCGCCGGCCTGGGGGTGCGACAAGGGGGGTCTTGATTTAACTAGTGCTTTATTTTATTTTAATTTTTCAATGCAATATTATATTATGTGACAACATCTACCCCATACTAGGTTATAGAGTGCATCTTGATGCAACTAGCCTAGCTCCATCTTATCCTCAAATCTATCAAGTGCCGAGAGGGATTAAATCTCTCGAGGTGAAAACCTCTTTTAAGTGCATAAATTGAGAAAATGTTTGCACCTCGAGAGATTTGATCCCTCTCAGTTCTTGATAGATCTAGGGTTAAGATGAATCTAGGTTGTTTTAGTCATTGACAGTCACATGAAGTTTGTAGATGATCATTATGTATAGTACATGTCTAAGATTAAACTGATCATTTGAAATTTACTCATACTTTGCATTTGGTTGAATGTGTAGAGAGTAATATCGAGAATGATCAATGTCAATATATCTTCTTGAGTTTTAATGATATTGACACAATTTGTAGCTGATCAACATTATATATATGTACATATGTTTAAGATTACTATCATCATTTGGAATTTACTCACTTTCCTTAGTTGGTTGAAAGTGTAGAGAGTACTATAAAAAAGGATCAATGTATAGTGACATAATTTGTAAACGAACAAGACTATGCATATGTATATGTTTAAGATGAATTAAATCATTTTAAATTTACTCAATTTCTTTAGTTTCTTGAGAACATAGAGAGTATTATTTAGAAGTTTAGTTCAAGATTTACATGAGAAATAAGTTGAATAGAAAAAAGTGACAATGTTGAATGATAAAAAATGTAAATAATAAGAACATAATTAGTTATGTCAAACAATTCACATTTTGATCAATCTCAATCTATCTTCTTCTAGTTTTATTATAGTCATACCTACTAGTTTTTCCATCTTTTCATATCAGTTATATGCAAAGGGAGGTTGATAACGTTGACCATTCAAATCTTTAACTTACGATATTGCAACAAACATCATAACCTACATTTCTTTATTTCCAGTATTAATAGTAGCTTTCTCCAACGTCAATCCTTATGGCTTATCGATTCTTTTGCCTTAAACAAATTTCAAACGAACTTGTTTTTTATTATCTCTTTTAATAGGTGTAATAGGAACTCTTTGAGGGGATGATTCATCTCATGGATCTCCCACATAGTTATTAAATTTTACAAAACACATGGGGTGGTTATGGAGGAAAATTACATAATTATACATAATTTGTTCTACAACTCCAAAAGCACCATTGTTGGGTCCTACATTGATCCATAATAATATTTGAAGTAAGCATCACCCTAGCTTCAACTGTGAAAAGTAACCCAAGTTCCAAGTCTTCCTCATCTATTTCCATAGAATAGTTTCTTTTCCTCTTATAGTAGCACTGACTACAATGAGATAGTACATGTTTCAAGTATTTATAATTACAATTATTGTTTAAAATTAGTTGAAATTAATTACAATTAAAGTCAATCTAAAATTGACATACACTAAAGTCAATGCATCTAGTTTAACTTATATTAACTTACATGATATGGCACACTATAGCAAATCAAATCTCTATGTAGGGATTAGAAGATTGACATGTATATTGAAATTATTGCATCTAGTTAATATAATTACATGAAAAAAACTTCTTAAAATATTAATTGAAATTAATTGTAATTGCAATACTTAAAGGTTTGTATTAATTACAATTACAATTAATTAAAAACAATAAGTTAAAAACAAAAATTGTATCTACCTAAATTCTAGTATATGACTCCTCAAGCACATGGCACGTTTGAACTTTCACCAATTTATCAATCCAATCACAAGTTTTTAGTGTGAAATATTTATATCTTAAAATGCATGTTGTATATTATCTTCAAGTTAAATTTCTTCAATTGGTTCTATCTCAATATTTTTTGTATTATTTTTCTTGAAAATGATTACTTGTTGAGCTTGGCCATATATGTCTTTAAACATTTTTTTAGGACTTTATTTTTCTTCAAGTTCTACATCTTTTACTTTGCATGTATTGATTAAATATTGTTTTCTTTGTTGATATGTTCTCTGGGGTTCTGAATTTTGTCTACTTGTTCTTCATGTTTCTGAATAGTCATTAGTTGCGCCTTTATTTTTCGATATGCTCTTTGTCATTCATAACTTTTTGTGATTTGATATATATTGAAAAATCAATTTAAAATGAACATACATTGAAATTAATCCATCTTGTTAATATAATTATATTAAGGGTAATGCATCTACTTCAACCTATATTAACCTATATGATATTGGCACACATTGAAATCAATTATTCATCCTTCTAATTTAATCTAAAAATTGCATACATTGAAATTAATACATATTTTTAATATAATTACACTGAAATTAATGTATTTACTTCAACCTATACTAACTTACATGATATGTTACCCTACTTTCATCAATCAAATCTCTCTACAATGATAAAGAATTGACATGTAGATTGAAATTGATGCATCTAGTTAATATAATTACATGAAAACAACTTCTAAAACTAGTTTGAAATTTCTTATCCTTGTTCTAAGAAGTTAATTTTTATCACGAAGGTTCCTTTTACTTGAAAATTTAATTTTTTATCAGATTTAGGTAAACTTGTAATCATAATTATTATTCACGACTTATTGTTTGTTGAAATTATAATTAATTTCAATTAAATACAATTAGAGTTGCATATTGTTTGTAGCTTATATTCAAATCTAAATTTATTTCTAAAAGTAGATTGAACTTCATTAATGTCATGATCCATTCTATTTAATGTTTCTTGGCGAATGCAACATAAATAGTCTAGGGTTTGTGCGTTGTCTAACTTATCAAACCAATAATCATATGGTTTATTTTTTGTGTAATTATTGTTGTAACCTAACATTGCCGGTGATCATGGTGGTCAACATTTGTAAAATCGAAAAATTTAGTGGCAAAGCATATTGATGGAATTTTAAATCGACAAAAGTTTTAGAGGGAACCTAATTTCTCCATTTTCCCTTCTTCATTTCCTGTAGTATTTTTTTTTTTGTAAGCTGAGGAGTTGCCATTTTCTATTATCAAAAACGAAACCATTACAATCCTAAGGTGGTCTCAACCCGCCCCGAGGGGAAACCGGGTTTATTGACCACCTATAGTTTTTGACTGCTGACCAAAAATAAAAGGTTTTCAAGCTGTCTTTCCAGGCTTTGTAAACATTCACCTTGTAACTGTTACTACTGACATATAACTACAAGTAAATATTATCATAAACCCTATACATAGCTAAACAAAAACTAAGATTTGCATTTTCTAACTACTTTAAGAAACATGCCTTTCTTCATTGTTCCCCAGCGACCTCTTGCTGCTCCTTCTCCTTCTTGATCACCAAGCCATTCACCTCGAGCTGCTGCTGAAGATCCTCCAGCCTCTTGTCTTGCATGAGCAGGGTGATTAGGATATTCTTCAGCTCTTTCTTCAAGTTTGGAATTCCCTGCGACAATTCAGCCATTTCCAAAGCTATCTGCTCCATGGCTTTCGCCATGAGTCTTTTCATGACCCAATATAGGTGCAGCGACTGCTTATACAATGTCATTCGACCTCGGGTGTGCCCTGGATCTGGCATGAGATGCATCCAATCCTCCATTTCTTCCTCAGATTGTGCCTGGATGGCCTCTTCCTCCCAGTGCTCAATTATCCTCCTGATTTTTGGGTTAGTCCTCTCATTGTATGCTCTCTCTGCTATCCTAGCCCTTGTCTCTATGGTCCTCCTACCCTGTCTTCCTTCGGCTCCCACTCTGGTCTCCCCATCTTCCTCATTGCCTGTTCGACAGTGATGGCCCCGTCTGCTGCGCCCTTCTGCTATTCCTTTCCTTCTCTGGCCTCCCCTGCCTCGATGACCTCTCCCTCTCCTTCGTCTGCCGCTTCCTTCCTCAGCTCCTGACCTCTGCCTTCCTTCGTCTTCCTCCCGGTCTCCTTTCGCGGCCCTATTTCCTGTTATTTTCTCGTTTCGGCCGCTGTTATCCTTTTCCTGCGCTTCCATCTCCAGTTCGTCTTCAATGTCTTCACTCTCGCCCTCAGAAACTTCATAAACAGGAATATCAATGCTCGGATTCCTCCTCCATTTTTCTTTTGCCTTTCGCCTCCTGGTCTCCTCGTCCTTGGTTTCCATCTCCTGCCCTGCTTCTCATCCATCTCCCTGCCGCCCTACTCCCCTCTGCTTCCATGCTTTCCTCGCTTCTTTGCTTCGGCCTGCGCATCCCTACTCTTTCTGCTCGGCTTCCTGAGCTTCCCGCTCTCCTAGCTATATACCTCCGCTTAATTCCGCTCTTCCCTGTTTCACTGCAAGCCTGTTCTCTCGTCTCGCTCCGCCACCCTTCCTTCCTGATATCTCCTCCCTTCATGCCTTTAAATTCTAATTCCCTGTCTTCTCTGCTGTCCCATACCCCCATGCAATCATTCCCCTGCCTTGCGCCTGACGACCTGACAACTCCACCGTCATTTTCCTGTACCCGGCTGTCCTCTCATCCTGATCGGGGATCCTTCTCACCGATCCAGTTACCTGTAACCATCATGTCTTGAAACTTGTCTGCAATCACCTGCTTTACACACCGTCGCCTCTTAATTGCTCTCCCTTCCACGTTGCTCAACCCGATCGGGTGTTCATTTCCTGTAGTATTTTCACACGGTTAAAATTCATTTTTTTTGACTCATTAGTGTGATAAAACTAAATTTCCATTCTACCTAAATGAGGAGATTTCTTCTCAAGAGGGGCCAAGGCCACTTATAGGGAGAAGGGGAGGGAAGTATCCTAAAATTTTCAATTTCTAGGTGTTTTCATCATTTAGTTCAATTGTTGGCTCGAGTTTTTGATACTTTGCCAATTCTGTCGATGTGTATTTTGTAGGGATTCGAAGGCTAAATATTGATATTTAAGGAAGATAAATTATATAGCCCCCAACTTTGTTTATTTAATCCTTGGCACTTTGTTAATTTCACTAACAGATGCTTTGAAAGGATTCACCCATGGAACTACAATAAATTTTGAATAGAAAATATGCAAATCTTGTGTCATTTAAATTATTTTATTTTTTATTGAGGTTTTCTCAATTATGGCTATTAAGCATCTCCTTCGATCCTTGTGGTCTCCTTGGATTCTCCTCACATAACTTCACCCTCCACACATAATGCATGTAGATTTTAGTTGGATAATTGATATTCTTTATATGCATGCATGTGTGTTTAGTTGCACTAATACTTATTTGTATCTTTTTTTTTTAATGCAATGTTACATTATGTGGCAAGAGCCCCCCATATTGGGCTATAGAGCACCTCTCGGCAATAGTTTTTGAACCTCCAAAGGAATTTTTAATAGGGTAACCCTACAAAATAGAGGTTTCATGTCATACCAAAGGCCAAACAACAATAAATTAATTGGAAATGACTACACTTATTAACCTTTAGTTACATTTGAATGAGATAACCATAGAACATTAATATAAAGTTCACCACGAGGAGAAAGAATGTATAGAATTTATAAATGATTTTGAAGCTTTCACCCAAGAATATATTTGTTTTTAGGGTTACTCTAAAAGTGTTTGCACAAAACTTGGGGGATGCTTCATGAGATTTGGGGTACATGATGCATGAATATCCCTTGCATGGGTTATGAGGGATATGCACATTAGAGATGACTTGCTAGGTGGTTGCTTGACCTTAGTTGGGTGCTTCCATTATATTCTTCCTTAGGACACTGGAGATCTTAAGATAGTTTAGCAACATTCTACATGCCAACCACATGGAGGAGGTTGCTTTCTTATAAAATACCACATCTTGGAGGAGGATCCTTTAGCACTTAGGAAGAGGGAATTGAGCTTTAGACAACATGGGGTGGCTTTGATGTTTACATGGAGGTATATAGTTGAAATGGAACATTTGAATTATAACAATTTTCATGTACGAAGAATGCATATAATAGAGTACATGGCTTAGGAGGAGTGTTGGGCACATATCAGAGAGTGCTCTTGCATTGGAACCTTGATTGTGAATAACATAACCTTGAAGATTGACATGTTTACCATTGGAGTGTAGCATTGGACATGTGTGAGGCTACATGTGGCTTCAAAAGTTTTTAATAAGGGCTTAGGCCCACATATAGTCCTTTAATTATTCTATTTTTTGTTCATTATCTTGTGTTAAAAAGTGACTAAGAAGAGCACACTAATATTTCTCTCTTTAGTTCATCTTGATTTGTACTATATCTCTCTTGTCTTGTGGTCACTAGGATTTCTTCAAACATCCTGAAAACGAGAGTTAGGGTTTCTAATCTAGGTGGATATCAATGGCCACCCACATATTCCATTGCCTCATAACACATTTTTCTATTTTGGCAATTTTTCTCTACAGTTTTTAGGTCCTGAAATTCTATAGCCAATTTTTAGACCTTAAACAACAATTTTTTTGGGGAAATGGGTTGAAAGATGTCTATGATTGTTGATGATAGTAGAAAAATGTACTTCTCAGATATACCTTTTCAATGGACTACCATGCATGCCAAATGAAGATCGTATGCCAAAGTTACGCCCCCAGGAAGTTGATGTTTCAACATACCCCATCAGGGCCCACAAGCCTTTGGCGCTCCATCTCATAGGGTTATATTTTTTGAAATTTAGGGTTTCTAATTGCTTTTCTATGATTAAAATTCCTTCTAGCCTCATTGTAAGACAATTCGGTGAAGGCATGTACTTGTCGCATCTCTTCCCAAAGATACGCTACCACCATTCAAGTTAGTTTGTTTTCGTTTTATATGTATAGAATTGTAGCAATTTCCATTTATTAATAGAAGGAAAGTTTCACTGTATCTTTGTGTCTTGGTTATAAATATTTATATCATTTCCTTCCCTTCATAAATTTTGATGAATGGTATTAGAGTGGTCTGCCCTTTATCTATTTTTATGTGCATGTCCCCAATGAGGTCAGGGTATAAGGAGTTGGGATCAAATTGCTTGAGCCCTTGTAAGGCTATCCTTATCGAGCCTGATGATATCCTATGGAATAATAAAACAAAGACAAGGGAGTAGGGGAGCTTATCAAACTATTTCTCAAAGAAACCCTCAAGCAACAAAGGAACGAGATGATGGATCATTTTTCCCAGATCCTTTGACGAATGCCAATAAGCAACAGATATTCATCAAGTGGTCACTTTGGAGGTGCCATCCCCTTTAAGGTACAAGTTAATTTTGATATTCCTATGTTTGAAGGCCAAATAGATGCAGATGCTTTAGAGAAATGGTTAAATCTGCTAGAATGGTATTTTTCGGTCCATAATTTTTTCGATATAGAAAATATTACCTTTGGATTCCTTAAGGACACCCCCATGTCAAGGGTTGGTGGGAAACATACCATGAAAAAAGGGCCACGAAGGAATCTATACTATTTTCAATCGCACCCACTTGAGACTCTTTTAGGCATGTCGTTAAGGAACAATATTACCTTGTTGGAAGCTATTAAGACTAGTACATAAGATGGACCGCAATACAACATGAAAGAGATCAAACAATGTTAGAGTTGAAAAATATCTCTCATACCTTATGCACCAATTTGGGTATCAAAGACTCTTAGTGACATCTGGTAGTCAAGTACTATAGTTATCTGCAAAGATACATCCATACATAAATCAAGTTCCTAAACATTCCTAACTTGGCACAACATACCGATATGTTGCCAAAATCGAGGACAAAATTAAACAGATGAAGTGAGAATAACAATCTACAAATCCTTCATAGAAGAAGAAGGGAAAGGACATCCCCGAATCATAGAATAAAGGACATAGCTAGGGTGGGAAACCCCTTAACAAGTCGTCTAAGTTTCAAACAAAGAATGCTAATGGAAAATGAAGGAAGGCACAAGAAATTGGTGCAAGTTACACAAGAGCCCCTCTCATAACACATGAACGTCACGCAAGGCAATCATTGGTGGTCAAAGTGGCGTGAGTTCCACATGAGACCCTCTGATAACACCAATGTGTTGCACAAGGTAGTCATTGGTGGATGAGTTAAAAGCCTTAGAGTCAAATGTAGGTTTTGACTCTGAACAAGATGTACGTAAGGGAAAATAGATCATTTATGCATAACCCAATGCCACAGTTACCACTACTAAGGTCCAATAATGCAAGCCCAAAGATTCAGAAGAAGGTGAGCGCCTCTTTCACTCGCAAATGTGGGTGATGTAGAAATTCCCATTGTAGATCACCTGATAATGAAATATACTAAAGCAAAATACTTGATCTACTTCTACAAACAAACTTGTGGAAGCTTAATCGATTATGAGCAAGATCAAATAGAACAAATATAACAGAGAATGAGAAATTAGTCACACATGAACACAGAAGAATACTCTAGGGAAAGCCTCAGCTAAAAACCCCGATCTTTGTATATCATACAAGTGGAAATATGTTCGGATTACACAAAGCTTTAGCTCACAAGCTATCCAGCGCTTAGTACAATCCCTCAACACAACTCACAAAATGAATAGACATAAGATATGTCTTCCTCCAATCCTCCAAGCCTCCTATTTCCTTGCACAGTTTCTCCTGGGGTCCAATGCTGCCATATGTGTGAATTGGCCTCATCACACACTCATCATACTAAGAAGTAACTGCATAATCTCCAAGGAATGAATTCCTTCTGCATGCAAGAGACATCCTCAATGGAATATTCCTGCAACTAATAGTACATTGTCCCATCGTCTGATCTCAATTGGGTCTCTGACTGAACTGACATGCATGAGTTATTTATGAGAGAATATTCAGTTATCTGAAGTGCAATAGTTACATGCATGTATGCATTAACTAACTGAACTCACAATCAGTTCCACAAACTGTTGGAACTAATCTAACTGGACTTAACTCAATTAACTGAGCTAACTATTACAACTCAAACTACAACTCATCTTGATCTCCTTTAATCAAGGGATAACTTCCTCAATAAAAGGGGAAACTGTTGCATGTCTTCACATAGACCTCGTGTTTGATTTTCTACAACTAATTAACTCAAGATGAATTAATTAATTATTTTACAAACAACTACTAAGATCAAATTTGAAATTGAATTCTCAATTTTAGTTTAGGGACGAACTAAAATTGGAATGTATCCCGAAATGCTATTTATAGCAGTGCTATTTTTAGCACTTCTATTTTTAGCCTTTCTTGTTGCTATTTTCAACACTCCCTCTAAACAAGAAAGGGATTATGAGTCACCCCAATCTTGTCTCTGTGGAACTCGAACTTGCATTTTGACAATGCCTTAGTCAAAATATTTGCATCCTGTTCCTTGGTCGAAACATATAGCAACAACATGATCCTCTTCACCACACAGTCTCGAAGATGATGATACTGGATATCAATGTGTTTGGACTTGTCATGAAATATTGGACTCTCATAGAGTTTGATACAACTTTGATTATCGCAATAGATCACAGTTGGATCCATCCTCTGATCAAACAATCCCACTAGAATCTTCCGCATCCAAATGGCCTCACATGCTGCCTGACTGGCAGTCATGTATTCAGCCTCTGTTAAGCTAAGTGCAACTAACCTCTGTTTCCTGCTGTACCAGGAAACTACATCCGAACCAAGATTGAAGATTCCTCTAGATGTGCTCTTTTGGTCTGATGGGCTCCCTACCCAATCTGCATTTGTAAAGCCCTGAAGCTTCACTCCCTCTATCCGTCTGTACCACAATCCATATTGAGATGTGCCTCTAAGGTATCTCAGCACATGCTTCACTACCTTCCAAAACAGATTGGTAGGCTGAACCATAGCTTGACTCAGCTGGTTCATCGCAAAGCATAAATATGGTCGTGTGTTCACTAGATACATCAATGGACCCACAAGGTGCGGATAAATAGTAGCAACTACTACCTCACCTGAAGTAGCATCCTCCTTCCTCTAGTTACCAACTAGAGGAGTTTGCATGGGCTTGCACTTCTCCATGTGGAATTGTCCGAGTATCTCATTGGCATAGTTGCCTTGAGACACAAATACTTCCCCATCTTTCTACCACACTTCCATGCCTAGAAAGTAGTGCATAAGACCCATGTCTTTCATCTCGAACTCTCTTGCAAGGTCCTCCTTGCAAGACTTGATCAACTGATTATCACCTATCAAAATCAGATCATCCACATAAAGAACAATGATCAATGGCTTACCTTTTACCATGATGTGGTAAAGGTTCGCATCTGCTTCACTCTTGGTGAAGCCTAACCCAGTGAAATAGCTGTCGATCCTGGTGTACCAAGCACGAGGTGCTTTCTTCAGCCCATACAAAGCCCTCTTGAGTCAGCACACATGCGATTCACGATCGAAGGTCTCAAAACCTTCCGGCTGCTCAATGTACACCTCTTCCTCAATCTTCCCATTGAGGAACACTGTCTTCACATCCATCTAATGGATCTTCCAACCTATCTGAGCTAATAGTGCCAACATAAATTTGATAGAAGAGTACCTTGCTACAGGAGCAAAATTCTCATCGTAGTCGATCCCCTCAACCTATGAGAAACCATGGGCAACAAACCTTGCCTTATGTTTCTCAACACTGCCATCAACTGCTTGCTTTACCTTGTAAAGCCATCGGGAACTCACCACTGACTTGTCTTGAGGTCTTGGGACAGCATCCCACACACTGTTCGGACTGATAGAGTTGTACTCCTCTACCATAGCATCAAACCAGACTGTTTGCTGCACTGCTTCCTCAGAAGAAGAAGGTTCGGTCTCTACACACTCCCAACCAGGGCCATGTAACTAGTGTACCGCTCAGGTGACCTCCTCTATCTGCATTGAGAAGATGGCTGTCCCACATTCTCTCGCACATCCATCATCAACCTGTTAGCTTCCCTTGAGCACTTCCACCCCTCTCCGGAAGACTTAGCATGAGTGGATGTCTCCACTCCCAGATCCTCTACATGTAGCTACTTCGCATAGTTTGAGGCTCCTCCTCCTTAGGAACTAAAAGTTCCTCCTCTGCATGCAACTTGAGCTACCTCTCAAGTGATACTCGCATGGCTTTCTGCTCGTCAAACTTTAGATCTCTGCATACCATTGTACTTTGACTGGTAGGAAGAAACACCCGATATTTGTGGGGTGTATCAATGTACCCCACAAGTATCCCCAACTCAGCTGTTCAATCTTTGGTCACATGGCAATAAACCGATGATCCAAAGATCCTGAAGTGACTCACATCTGGTCACTTTATGGAAGAGGCTTCTATTGGTGTCTTCATCCCCAATATACGGTGTGGGCTTTTGTTTTGCAAGTATACTGTTGTATTGCATGTCTCAGCCCACGAATGAAGTGGTAGGCTTTGGTCATGCAACATCACTCGAGTTGCTCCCACAATCAATCTGTTCTTCCTTTTGACCACCCCATTCTACTGTGGGTTATGGGGTGCCGTTAACTCCCGTTTAATTCCTTCTACTATGAAAAAGTCCTTAAACTGCTGGGAGACATACTATCCACCATTGTTGCTACGCAAGGCCCTTATTTTATTTCCAGATTCTTTCTCTGCTAAGGCTTTAAAACCACAAAACCTCAAGAAGGTCCGATCCTTCTTTTGCATAAATTAGATCCAACATCTACGAGAAAAATCATCAATAAAAAATAACATAGTACCTTTGCTTAGCGGTGGAGGCTGTAGAGAATGGCCCACACACATCTGTGTGAACTCACTCCAGGATTGCTCCAGCTCTACTGTCTCAATCCTGAAAGGAAGATTTCGTATACTTGCCTAAGGTACAACCTTTGCATGTATCCATATACTCCAGTTTTCCCTTGGGAAGTCCGGTAGAAATCTGCTTCATGATCTTTAAGGCTCCATGGTGTAAGTGGCCCAATCTTCTATGCCATAGCTCGCCAACATCTTGGCTCTACACCATCTATGCTTTGGAACTCAGTGCAACACAGTCATCTACCTCCAGCTTGTAGAGATTCTTAACTTGAATCCTAATCCTCTTGGTCTGTCCAGTGCTAATATGCCTCAAGAATGCCTTTTCTTTACTAAAGACTACATCATAGCCTTTGTCTTACAACATAGCAATGGACACAAGATTCTTCTTCAAACCTGGTACATACTTTACAGCAGTCAGGGTGAGAGGAGCTCCATGCTCCCTCTAAAACACAACCATACCTTCACCTAAAACACGGTACTTTCCATCATCACCCATCTCGATTCGCATATGGAGATCCTTCTCTCCAAGGTACTTAAAAGATTTGTCACCAGACATGTGGAAAGAGGCTCCACTGTCTAGGTACCAAACACATCCCACCATGGATGAAACCATGCATGCGATGAGAGAGAAATCCCATTTGAATTGTGAGGCCAGTGCCTCACCATCTGATCCCTTCAAGGATCCCTTCTTGGATTTCTTCTGTGGACAATTCGTAGCATAATGGACCACCTCATGACAATGAAAGCATCGCACTTTCGATTTGTCAAACTTCTTCCCACCATAGGAAGAACTAGATTTGGGATGGGATTCCTTCCATTTCCCTTTCCTTGGCTTACTCGCTAAGGCTTGATTTTCTTCATCATCTTCTTTTATGAAGATCCATCTCTTGTGCTTCTCCTTATCTCCTCCTGCATCAGATTCGACCAAAGTCATTCCCAATCTGGCAGTTTCTCTCTTCCATTTACCGAGTCTTGGTAGCTATGCCAGCTCTTAGGAAGACCGAGGAGAGAAAGACTCACCATGTCATCATCGGCTGTCGTGATCCCTACACTTCCAAGCTCATCCCTATAGGTGGTGAGCTTGTTCAGATATGTACAAATTGTGTCACCCTTTTCACACTTGGTTTTCTGAAGCTTGTCTTTTAGCGCCAACTTCCTCTGATCATTGTTGTTCTGATATAGATCCTTCAATGTTTTCCACATTGAAAATGGTGTCTCCTTCCCATGGAGGCTCGAGACAATGTGGTCTTGAACTCCCTCTAGGAGGATTCTCCTCGCTCTAGCCACACATTTCTTCCATTCCGCCAATTCTGTAGCATTAGCTGTTGTTGGCTTGGGGAATTCTTGATCAATGAAGTCCTTCAAATCATTGTCCTCTAATACTGCTTCCATGCGATCCTTCGAGGCTATATAATTCGAGTTTCCATCAAGGGCATATTCGAGTCTTAAACCGTTGAACGCCATTGGTGAAATTTGATATGTGATAAGAATTCGAATTCTATAATCAGGAACTTCAAACTTTGAACTTCTTCCTTCTTTGTATGCTACTCTTCGCTTTGATCACCTTTGCTCCAATACCATGTAGAAATTCCCACTGTAGATCACCTGATAATGCAATATACTAAAGCAAAATACTTGATCTACTTCTACAAACAAACTTGCGGAAGCTTAATCGATTATGAGCAAGATCAAATAGAACACATACAATAGAGAATGAGAAATCAATCACACATGAACACAAAAGAATACTTTGGGGAAAGCCTCAGCTAAAAAACCTGATCTCTTTATATCATAGAAGTGGAAATATGTTCGGATTACACAAATCTTTAGCTCACAAGTTATCCAGCTCTCAGTATAATCCCTAAACATAGCTCACAGACTGAATAGACACAAGATATGTCTTCCTCCAATCCTCCAAGCCTCCTATTTCCTTGCGCAGTTTCTCCTGGGGTTCAATGCTGCTAGTTGCGTGAATTGGCCTCATCACACACTCATCAAACTCAGAAGTAACTGTGCAATCTCCAAGGAATGAATTCCTTCTGCATGCAAGAGATATCCTCAATGGAATATTCCTGCAACTGATAGTACACTGTCCCATCATCTGATCTCAACTGGGTCTCTAACTGAACTGACATGCATGAGTTATTTATGAGAGAATATTAAGTTATCTGAAGTGCAACAGTTACATGCATGCATGCATTAACTAACTGAACTCACAATCAGTTCCAAAAACTGTTGGAACTAATCTAACTAGACTTAACTCAGTTAACTGAGCTAACTAATTACAAGTCAAAGTACAACTCATCCTTCCTTTAATCGAGGAAATTCCTCAATCAAAGGGGAAACTGTTGCATGTCTTCACATAGACTTCATGTTTGATTTTCTACAACTAATTAACTCAAGATGAATTAATTAATTATTTTACAAACAACTGCTAAGATCAAATTCGAATATTAATTCTCAATTTTATTTTAGGTACTAACTAAAATTGGAATGTATCCCGAAATGCTATTTATAGCAGTGCCATTTTTAGCACTTCTATTTTTAGCATTTCTTGTTGCTATTTTCAACAGGTGAAGGGTGCTCCACTACATTTCATTATCGATAGTAGGATTCAAAAGAACCTCATCTCAATTGAGGTTTTTAAGTGGTTGGGCCTATCAATGACAACACCCACAACCATACACCATTAGGTAGCTCCACCAAGGGTGAGATATTCACATTAGCCAAAAGTGTTGCCTACCTTATAACATAAATCCTTTCAAGTATGAGGTATAATGTGATGTTTCTCACCTTGGAGTTTGTGATGTTTTTTCAGGACAACCATATTTATAGAAGCATCATAATGT
Source organism: Pinus taeda (assembly GCA_000404065.3). NCBI lineage: Eukaryota > Viridiplantae > Streptophyta > Pinopsida > Pinales > Pinaceae > Pinus > Pinus taeda. The sequence continues at coordinate 148,871 of APFE031352867.1, forward strand.
ATATGACTCAAGACCTCATGGTGTTATTATTGCTTTGGGCGCACAACTATACATGATACTAGAGATAGTCCCACATAATTCCATTTCCTTTATTTATCTAACCAATGTAGTAAGGCCATTTCCCAAACTGGGAAATTTGTTTTCTTCCTGATTCACTCTCAAAGTAAGGAGAAGATTGTGGTAACATCCATGGACTCCACACATGGCTCCTCCACATAGTAGAGGAAAGTGGATAAGGCCATGGAAGAATACAAATACATATTCTCCTCACCCACTAGTGTACCTATGCATTGTCGGGTCAAGAATTCAAACGATTTGACCCCCAATGCACCTATATCTAATGGGCCAATCTACCACCACTCTCTTCTAGAAAATGATGAAATCAAGTGACAAATCCAAGGGTTTATCCAAAAGGTTACATTCGACCAAGTTCCTTACACCGTAGAATCCCAATTGTACTCGTGCAAAAGAAAGATAGGACCTGACAAATCTGCATTGATTATCAGTCCCTGAAAAAAATCACATTAGGAATTGGTACCTGATTCCCTGGATTGATGAATTTCTTGACCATATCAAGGGGCCCAATTACTTCAATAAGATTGATTTAAAGTACTTCTACCACCAAGTCCCAATAGAACCAACTAGTGTGTGGAAGACCACTTTCAATTCCAAGGAGGGTCTTTTTAAATGGTTGGTCATGCCCTTTGGTTTGAAAAATTCCCTAACAACTTTCAAGAGGTCGATGGATGATATCTTGCAATCTTTCACCAACTCAGTAGTGGTTGTATATCTGGATGATATCATCATCTTTAACAAGAGTTGGTTAAAACATTTGTTTCATATTCAATAGGTCCTTCGCACTCTACGACATCACAAACTATGTGCTAACTTGGAAATATGCTCCTTTGGCATTGACAAGGTCTAATACCTAGGCTTCGTTATTGATGAGTAAGGTGTGCATGTGGATCCAACAAAGATCCAAGTCATTCGGAATTGCTGTCCCTTAAGACTCTAATAGAACTTCACAAATTCTTGGGTTTGTCTAACTTCTATTGAAGATTCATGTTGAGGTTCTCTTATATCGCTTGACCCTTAATTCAAGTGACAAAGGTAGGAGAAAAACATTTTTTTTTGGTCTGAGTCACAACATAAGGCATTTGAGGAATTGAAACATCCTCTTTTCTCTTCGCTAGTCCTCACCATGTCAGACCTACAAAAACCATTTAAGTTTGAGACAGATGCCTTCGACTATGCTATTGGTGTAATTGTCATTCAACAAGGACACCCAGTGGCCTATCATAGTGAAACACTCTCTGATAATGTCAATAGATACCCCATCTATGATAAGGAGTTGTATTCCTTCATGTAGGCTTGTTGGAAATGGAAACATTATATTGCAAGGAAGGATATGATTATCCATGTGGATCACATGCCTCTTCAATTTATGCAGATACAAAGAAGACTTTGGTGTGGAGAAGACAATGGAAATACTGTAAAAGTATCTTTATTTTCCGAAACTTTAGCCGAATGTTGGTAAGTATATCAGGTCCTACATCGCTTATTCCATTTCTAAACTAGCCATTAAGAAGCAAGGACTAGGCACCCCTATTACTACTCCTATTTGATCTTGGGAATCCATCTCAATGGATTATATGTATGGCCTTTATTCTACCATACGTGGTAATGATTGCGTGTTTGTGGTCACTTATATATTTTTTAAGATCGACATTCTAGCAGCCTACAAGAAGAGTATCACAACAAAAGCCACTACCAAGATCTTCTTTGAATGAGTGTGGGTGCATTTTTGGATCCCGTAGACCATCATATTAGATCAGGATAACATGTTCCTAAGCACATTTTGGTTGAGCCTATGGTAATTGTTGGACACTAAGCCCACCAAATCAACTGCCTTCCACCCCTAAGCTGATGGCAAGAAAGAGGTCATCAACAAGATGATCACCCACATTTTTCCCATGTACAAATCCAAGCATCTATGAACATGGGATGATAGTTTCCCCTATGTTCAACACAACTATACTTGAGCTCTCCATAGCTCAACTAGCCATAACACCTTTTAGGTGGGCCTGGGATTTCAACCATTAGGTCCCATTGATGACGCACTACCCCTTGCAACTACACATGAAGAATCTGCAGAAGTTTAATCTGAAACCAACAAAGCCACTAAGTTTATTGAATGAATATAACACATCCACTAGTAAGTCTTTCATATCATGCAAAAAGCCAATACTTAGTACAAACAATGCCATGATCAACATCAGGTGACACACAAGTTTCAAATAGGAGAAAAGGTTTGGTTGAATTTGTAGAAGGAATGCCTTGTAGGGGCCCTTCAGAAGTTTTAGCCACTCTGCTATAGACCTTACACCATCACCAAGGTTATGGGTTACACCATTTTTGAGTTAAGCATCCTCCCCTTACTTGGCCTGCACCCAATGTTCAATGTGGACCGCCTTCAACAATACTTTCCACCATTGTTAGACACATAAAAAATCATAGAGAAACTAACATTGCTAGAGCTCATCCATATTGCATTGAATATGCTACAATTGACCAGACCATGAAAACATATATTAAGAGCACTCGCCAACAGAGGATCCAACTATATCAGGTTGTGAAAGTAGACTAACTCCTACACTAAGGAATGTGGCTCACTAGGGGCCAAGTTTAATAGATTTTTCCCATCTTAAGGAGGAATTCAACATAATGGATAGCATTTCTTCTTTTGGGGGGGGGTGTGGATTGATATAGGTGGATATCGGTGGCCGTCCACCTATTCCACTAACTCATAGCACAAACTTCTATTTTGGTAATTTCTTTTCTACAATTTTTAGGTCCTAAACTTATGGAGATTTTTTGAGGCCCTATATAACATATTTTGGGGAAACAAGAAGTTGAAAAATATAATTCTAGGATATACCTTTCCAACAAGTTATCGTGTGTGAAAAATAAAGATCATATGTCAAAGTTATAACCCTAGGAACTTGAAGTTCTAACTTATTCCATAGGGGCCGATAAGCCTTTGGTGCTTCATATCCTAGGGTTAGGATTTTGGATGTTTAGGGTTTCTCATTTCTTATTTATGATGAAAAATCCTCTGAGCCTCATTGTAAGGAAATTCAACAAAGATATGTAACCTTCACACCTCTTCTTAGAGATAAGCTACTACCATTTGAACTAGTATTTTTTTTTTTTTCATTTTGCATGTGTACATTTTTAACAATTTCCATTTCTTAATATAAGTCAAGTTTCACTATATATTTGTGTTTTGGTTATAAATATATATACCATTTGGTCCCCTTCATAAATTCAGATCAATTTCATTCCTTGGAGACTTGGAGATTAGGGTTTTGAGATAAATCCCTAACTTATACTTATTGAAGAGAAGAAGAAGAGAACACATGAAAAATTGGAAGGAGCTTCCAATTTTGTTCCTTGAAAGCTTAAAATATATAGCTAACAAAATCCCAAGTGAGCTTGGGTGGATTTAGACTTAATTTAAGGCATCCTAGGCAACCATGGCCCTAGGTTTAGGGATTTGCTACCCTGACTAGATTGATGAAGTTAGGGAATGCTCGAAGGGGTCAAAATGAGTCAATCAAGTGACTAAAGAGGAATAATGACCTAAGGAGCTTATCTAAGCACTAGATCCTAATGAGGTCCCACATTTATGCTAAAGTGAGAGAGGCTCCCTAAAGGTGATCCATCACATTAACTGTCTAGTTGAGAAGTGTTGTATCATCATTTAATAAGCTAAGCATAAATATGACACAAGGATGAATCATACAAGACACTTTCAAATAAATAAACATATGTGAATACCCGAGTACAAATGATTCATTTGTGTCATCTTAAAAGAAATAACATCAAATCCATAACAATACCTTTCACGTGGACATTGAAGCTAATGGTGGGGTGGGGCATTGAAGTTGGAGGACTTTTAAATTTCCTCCTCCTACTTAAAATGTAATCATCCATATACATATTCCCTATGTGTGTAGTAATAAAGTAACATGTATTTTAGAATGTATACACTTTTGTTTTAAATCTCTATTGGCCCATCTTCTATCCTCTGAGTTTGTCCATCGAGCCGATTTAGACTTCACATGCCTTAATAGTGATACACTGCATGGTATGATGACATAAGTTGGGGATACATTAGGTTGATTTCGAAGATCTTAGACATATATAAGGAGTTCAATGGGACATAATGAAATTGAGTCATAAATAACCTAAAAGTGTTAAAATATCAACTTGCTTAGATTCCCCATCTCTTAAGAAATTTCCAATGATTCGCTTGAATCGATGACACCAATTTGGATTCCCCGTCTCTAAAGAAGTTTCAAACTTGGCATCAGTGACTTCATAAATTTCTTCATTGAGAACTATGTGTGAGCAACATATTTCTAGAAAAAATGAGTAGCCAATCTGGTCATTTGGATTTTATACACATGGTAAAGTTGAGCTCCATGCCTATCGACCTTTGGATAAAATCATTCAAAAGGATTTCTCAAATTCGTTTGAAGGGTCCCATAAACAATGATTATAATAAATTTTTTATAAAAAAACATTCATTGGGATGGTCCCAACCCTTAGGGTTAGGGCCCCATTAAGGGCCTCATCATGTACCTTAAGGGTCTTAATATCTATTTACATTTCATCTAACTTTTTTAAATTTCATAAATGTTGGTTCAAATTCAAATCAAAGTATTATTGATGATCCGAATCGGATCCATAAACAATTGAAAAAGCACCTTGACTATATCGGGATGAAACATATCCTTAATGAAATCCAAAACAGTATCAAAAACCCCCTGAACTAGTGGCCATGGCAGCCGACGCGAAACGACGAGGACCTCAGTCAAAGTGCGCTGACCGAGGCCCATGGAGACTGCGTAGGAAGCCAAAATAGCCCCTGGGAGCCCTGGATCGGGAAAAGGAGGCGATTATGATGCGCGATTAGCGCTTAAGGTGAACAGGGCCGAAATGGGGAGCCTTAAGCACTCGGTCACGTTGGGAGCCAGAGGACCGCGGGTGGAAAAAGGTCAAAAGCGCCAACGTACGACAGTGGGACCCACGGCCTGGAAACCAGCGGTTTGATCGGGACGCCCTTGAACAGTAAGCGGTTTTGGAGAAAGCAGAGCGATCACAATCAACGATCGACGCGTGGCAGCGAAGGTGAGAGAAAAACCGACGTGATCACGCATTAACAGTCGAGCAAGTTAACCGTGCTCAACGTGCGTACGACGTTGGATCTGGAGGAGCCTAGATTGGACGACTGAGATTGTGCCCGATGGAAAGAAGTGGAATCGACAGGGAAATAAGTTGCGATTTAAAAGGGATTTGGAATCCGTTGACCGCCACGGTGGAGGAAGAGCGTATTCGCGACTTAACCGGAGGAACGAGTTGACGAAGCATGCTGACACCAGTTAGATGGAGACACGTGGCACTCCCTGAGCGTTCATGCTGACGCTGAACAGGGAACTCCAAGCACATCTGCAGGAGGAGAATCAGTGCAGGAAGGAGAGGAACCGAATAGGCATAGGATCGACTGGTTAAAGCCATGAACAGAGAGATAGTGAAGGAAGGAGAAGGAGAGGGAGAATTAGGAGAAGAATCTGAGTGACCAGAGAGACAGTGAATAGTGAACCTTGAGAGGAGGATTGAACACAGAGAGCAGTAAAGCCAAGCAGAGGAGACAAAGGGCCGAGCTGACCACGAGCAACATCGAGCACCAAAGAGCTTGAAGATTCGAGCCTTCCCATAGAGGGATCTGTCAGGATTGAGTACCACAGTTGGCTCTTTCCACTGTAGACCAAAGGTTACAGAGCTAGTAGGTAGAAAAAGAGTTTGTGAACTCTAAGTGGCTTAGGGAATCCAAGAACCACCCTGCCAAGCAAAATCTGCTGTCAGGAGAACTCATATTGAGTCCCTGCATTGTAAATTCTTTGTTGTAAGACACAATAAAACCAAGCCACCACTGAAGCTAGACCGGAGACGTAGCCCTGGAGAATAGGGTGAACTCCTTATTAAAAACTGTATGTGTCTAGTACTGCTTACTGTATTTCTCTATTGTCTTTCCATTTAAAATGTCTGTGTAAGCAATCTGATCGATCCGTTGTTTCGATAACACATAGCACACACCAGCACATGCGTCTGTAATACCTTTTGTTTAACAAATCTTCAACTAAGGTCACTCATAGGGTGATTATCAGATCAAGTGGTATCAGAGCTTTACGCTGTAAGGTTAGACAAGCTTGTGTTGGTTTTGGTGTGAATGATCACTAGATCAAAGCTCAAATTAGGAGAAGGAGAGTTGGTGGAAACTAATCCTGAAATTGGGAGAGTCTATCCTCGAAAGACAATGTCAGAAAAAGGTTCTGTAGGGCCAGACCCTCAATTCCTAGAAAGTTTCCTAGCTATAAAGTCCATGGTAGAAGAAATGTATAGAGACTTTAGAAAGCACAAGGATGAAGATTCATCAAGCTCTAAACAAGAAAAAGAAGAAGATGAATCTCATTCTCATGACCACTCAAAGGGAAATGGAAAAGAAGAAAGCTTTCCTACACCTCCTAGTAGCCTTGTGCATAATAAGAAAGCATCCTTGCTTAAATTGGATGTCAAATTCGACTTGCCTATATATGATGGAGAGCTAAATGCTGAAAAGTTGGACAATTGTATTAGACAAATTGATATGTATTGCCGAGTACAGAACATAGACTCAGACAAGAGTAAGATTCAGCTGGCAAGCCTATGCCTAGGAGGCATTGCCTTGGTTTGGTGGGAAGGTAGAACCCACGCTGATATGAGGAAGCATGGTAAGACCATCTCTGTCTGGAGTGAATTTGTTTCTGCAATCAAAAAACAGTTCTATCCATTGGCCTACATGCAACAAGCCATGATGAGTTGGCAAACTCTTCGGCAGTTGAAAGGGAAAAGTGTGCAAGGGTCTACTCAAGAATTCAGAAAGAGAGCATTGATGTTGGGCATCTCATTAGACTCACCAGAAACTCTTTTGAAGTACATTGGTGGTCTACAAAGCTACATGAGGCATACCATCCTCATGTTTAACCCCACTAGTATAGATGAGGTATCTGTACAAGCTACTCATCTAATAGCTAGAGGAAATAATGGGAATCCAGAAGTTGGGGGACCATCCCAACCCACTGTAAGCAAGAGCAAGGAGAAAAGAAAGCAGAAGTGGAAAGCAAGGAAGGCTAACACTGCACAAAAAGGCAAAGCTTCATGCTGTCATTGTAAAAAGGAGGGGCATGATGATGAGCATTGTTGGATTCTGCATCTAGAGCTGAGACCTAAGAAGTCCGAGGTTAAGAAGAAGAAGACTGCTGCAGCTATTCAGAAATATTTGGGGTCAAACTCGAGAGATGAAACAATCATTGCAGCCACAGGTATAAAAGGTAAGAATTCTAAAGCATCTACTAGTAATTCTGCTCAATCTGTTATTGATGAAGAACATGAGAGAAAAAGACATGAGCTTTTCCATATTCGAGTTGTTTCCAAAAATCAAAAGATTGATACTTTGTTTGATAGTGGCTCACAAGTAAATATAATTTTTGAAGCAATTGTAAAGAATTTGGGATTAACAACTACACCTCATAAGAAACCATACCCATTAGGATGATTGAATGACAAAGCACAACTACAAGTGACTAGACAGTGCAAACTCAAGTTTTCTTTTGGGTCAACATTTGTAGACGAGGTTGAGTTAGATGTAATTCCTTTGGATATATGTGGAATTGTTTTAGGAAGTCCTCACTTGTATGATAGAAAAGCTATTTTCTATAGAGTTGAGAACAAGTATCTACTTGTCAAATATGGAATCGAATACTTTGTAAGAGCTCATAAGCTCAAGAATAACTATACTCTCATAAATTCAAGACAAATGAAAAGAATGATAAATTCATGCAAACAATTCTTACTGATGGTTGTAAAGGAAAAGACACCTGATAAAACAAATGTATTTGAGGGCTGTAATGCTGATTAGCAAGCTGATATAGAAAATATTGTTTCAGAGTATGATGTCTTGTTTCAAGAACCTAAAGGTCTGCCACCCAAAAAGGGAATAGTACATAGTAGTATTTTGCAGCAAGATGTTCCTTTGCCTAACATTGGGATGTATGGGTTGTTCGCTTTAGATAATGATGAAATCAAGAAGCAGGTGCAGGAGTTGCTCGAGAAAGGGTTCATCAGGTCTAGCACATCACCATGTGGGTCGCCAATCGTTTTGGTGAGAAAGAAAGATGGCTCATGGAGAATGTGCATTGATTACCAAGCACTGAATAAGATAACAATAAAAAATCGTTATCCCCTTCGTGGCATAGATGATCTTTTAGATTAATTGAAGGAAGCTGTCTATTTCACCAAGCTGGATTTTCACAGTGGATACCATCAGGTCAGAGTGGCAGAGCAAGATGCATGGAAGACTACTTTCAAAACAAAGCAGGGATTGTATGAATGGCTGGTTATGCCTTTTGGCTTGACCAATGCCCCTGCTACTTTCATGAGATTAATGAATGATGTACTCAGACCTTTTCTTGATGATTTTGTTATTGTGTATCTGGATGACATTCTGATTTTTAATAAAACATGGGAAGAACATTTAAAGCATGTTAAGCAGACATTAGATGTTTTGAAAAGAGAAAAACTTTATGTTAAACTCTCTAAAGGTGAATTTGGAAAAACCTCTCTAAATTATTTGGGTCATATAGTAGGGGGAGGTGAATTGAAAATAGATCCCTCTAAAGTGGCATTCATCATGAACTGGCCTAAACCCAAGTCTGCTACAAAAGTGAGAAGCTTCTTAGGAGCAGCACAGTATTGGAGGACGTTTATTTCAAACTTTTCCTCAATTTCAGCTCCCTTACATGCTTTGATAGGATTGAACAAGGTGTTTCAGTGGGGAGGCAAACAACAGAAAGCCTTCGACACCTTGAAAGAAAGGATTAGTACAACACCTGTACTAGCATTGCCAGATCTACACAGACCATTTGAGATCTAAACTGATGCCAGTGACTATGCCATGGGAGCAGTGTTGACACAGCACCGTAAACCCATATGTTATCATTTTGAGACTTTTAATCCTGCAGTAGTTAACTATCCTACCTATGATAAAGAATTGTATGCATTAGTT
>APFE031352867.1:158787-177364 GCA_000404065.3 Pinus taeda
ATGTGAAGGACCGACTCTTATATCATTGTGGGAAACTCTGCATTCCACAAACTAAGAGAGCAAAGATAATTAGGGAAGCACACACTTCTTTGATATCAGGTCACTTTGGGGTAAGTAAGACAGTTGCACAGCTGCAAAGGTTCTATTATTGGCCGAAAATGAGTGAGACAGTTTCTAGATATGTAAAGGGGTGTGCCATGTGTGCTAAAATTAAGCCCAGCAATAGAAAACTAGGCTTGTACACTCGCTTTCCAGTTCCTTCTCACCCTTGGGAAAACATTTCCATGGATTTTGTTGGAGGACTGCCTAAATCTAGGAAAGGTCATGATTATTTGTATGTTGTTGTGGATAGGTTCAACAAAATGTGTATTTTGATACCCTGTAGTAAACAGATTACAACTGAATAAACTGCAAAATTATTCGTTGAACATGTATGGGTTCATTTTGGACTACCCACTTCTATTATATCTGATTAAGACACCCGATTTGTGGGAAAGTTTTGGTCCAGTCTGTGGGAACTAATGGACACCAAGTTGAAGAAAAGCACAACTTTTCATCCCCAAACAGATGGCCAGACAGAAGTAGTTAACATGACGGTGATCCAGTTACTGAGAGGATATTGCAGCAAACACCCTAAGCTTTGGGATGAACACTTGTGTTGTGTGCAACATGCTTACAATAGAACCAAACACTCTTATACACAGAGATATCCTTTTGAGACTTGTTCTGGTTTCATACCAAGGTCCCCTTTGGATTTTGTCTTTGGTAAAGATACCATGGTTGATGGACAAAGTGATGTGGACAAGGCAACTAGGTTCATTGAACAGATTCAGGAGATCCACTAGGTAGTACAGGAACAACTGGAAAAGAGCTAGGCCAAGTACAAAGCTAGGCATGACAAGCATCAGATGGAGCATAGTTTTCAAGTTGGAGACCAAGTCTGGCTATATATCAGCAAGGACAGGATGCAAGGTGAAGGTAAAAAGCTAAAACCTATCAGGTATGGACCCTTCAGGATACTTGAGAAATTTGGTGAAAATGCCTTCTGCCTTGATCTGCCAGCTTACATGCACATCTACTTAGTCATGAACGCAGAATGCTTGAGGTTGTTTGAGCCTTCAATGATTGAGGACCTTGAAGAATAGAGTCAATTACCTTCTGTTGATGAGCTGCTAACTGAATATCTTAATGAGTTGTAGGAAGACACAATGCTGGATAGGAAGGTGAGGACGACACGCAGTGGACAGGTGGAGTACCTCAGGATTGGGCTTAAAGGTTCGAAGCTGAGCAGTGCGAAGTGGATTGAAATTGGACAAGTGAGACAACAATTTCCTCACTTAGTTGATGCTTGAAGAAAACCAACTTTTAGTGGTCCAAAAGCTTTTTCAGTAGGGAGGCCGTGATCCGAATTTGATCCATAAATGATTGACAAAGCACCTTGACTGTATCAGGACGAAACAAATCCTTAATGAAATCCAAAACAACATCAAAAACCCCCTGAACCAGTGGCCATGGCAGCCGATGCGAAACGACGAGGACCTCGGTCAAAGCGCGCTGACCGAGGCCCATGGAGACTGCGCAGGAGGCCAAAATAGCCCCTGGGAGCCCTGGATCGGGAAAAGGAGGCGATTTTGATGCGCGATTAGCTAGGCAAACAGGGCCGAAATGGGGAGCCTTAAGCACTCGGTCACATTGGGAGCCAGAGGACCGCGGGCAGAAAAAGGTAAAAAGCGCCAACGCATGACGGTGGGACCCACGGCTTGGAAACCGGTGGTTTGATCGGGACGCCCTTGAACGGTAAGCGGTTTTGGAGAAAGCAGAGCGATCACAATCAGTGATTGACGCGTGGCAGTGGAGGTGAGAGAAAAACCGCCGTGATCGCGCGTTAACGGTCGAGCAAGTTAACCGTGCTCGACGTGTGTACGGCGTTGGATCTGGAGGAGCCTAGATCAAACAGTTGAGATTGCGCCCGATGGAAAGAAGCGGAATTGACAGGGAAATAAGCTGTGATTTAAAAGGGATTTGGAATTTGTTGACTACAGCAGTGGAGGAAGAGCGTATTCGCGACTTAACCGGAGGAACGAGCCGATGAAGCATGGTGACACCAGTTAGATGGAGACACATGGCACTCCCTGAGTGTTCATGTTGACGCTGAACAGGGAACTCCAAGCATAGCTGGAGGAGGAGAATCGACACAAGCGGGAGAGGAACCGAACAGGCATAGGATCGACTGGTTAAAGCCATGAACATAGAGACAATCGAGGAAGGAGAAGGAGAGGGAGAATTAGGAGAAGAATCCGAGCGACCAGAGAGACAGTGAATAGTGAACCTTGAGAGGAGGACTGAACATAGAGAGCAGTAAAGCCAAGCAGAGGAGACAAAGGGCCGAGCTGGCCACGCGCAGCATCGAGCACTAGAGAGCTTGAAGATTCGAGCCTTCCCATAGAGGGATCTGTCAGGATTGAGTACCACAGTTGGCTCTTTCCACTGTAGACCAAAGGTCACAAAGCTGGTAGGTAGAAAAAGGGTCTGTGAACTCTAAGTGGCTTGGGGAATCCAAGAACCACCCTGCCAAACAAAATCTGCTGTCAGGAGAACTCATATTGAGTCCCTGCATTATAAATTCTTTGTTGTAAGACACAATAAAACCAGGCCACCACTGAAGTTGGACCGGAGACGTAGCCCTGGAGAATAGGGTGAACTCCTTATTAAAAACTGTTTGTGTCTAGTACTGCTTACTGTATTTCTCTGCTGTCTTTCCATTTAAAATGTCTGTGTATTGGCAATCTGATCGATTCGTTGTTTCAATAACACAGAGCACACACCAGCACATGCGTCTGTATTACCTTTTGTTTAACAAATCTTCAATTGAGGTCACTCATAGGGTGATTATCAGATCAATTGAAGACAAAGATTCATCACTTATAACACATTATATGTACCTTTGGTATTTCTTTATGTTTCATCTAACTTCTTTTTTTTTTTTTTTTTTTTTTTTGGATAAAAGTTTGTTCAAATTCAATTCAAAGTGTTATTGAAGACAAAAAAATCATCAAATATAACACATTATGTTATATTTTATAACCATGTAATAAGTTAGGATCATATTAGTTGTTATTAAAGAATAAAATTCATTACTCATAAGATTATATTATATTTGATAGCGTACCAAAAACAAACTAGCATATCTACAAGCTTAAAACGTCAATGTTTCACATAAACCTCCTTTAAAATTATTAGTAATAATTATCACTGGTTATAGTTTGGTTACATGTGGAACAACATTCTAAACACAAATTCATAAAGGGTGGTGAATCATGTAAAATAAACATTATGGTAGATATCTTCATTATGAAGCAATATGCACTAAATACTAAGACATGAGCCATATAGAGAAAAACTTTGGGGTAAACACTGTCTTCATTAAAATGTTATATACACTACACAACAAAATCCATTATGGAACAATTTACACTTCCAAACCATAGTTAACATGTAGCTCTTGTTATTCCCTCTTGATGATCTACTAATTTGGACAATATTGTCAAACCAAGGTGAAAACATTAGCCATCCCCTCTTCATCCCTTCCCATCAACTTCACTTATCAAGATTTAACCTCCCAACCCATCATTATACTCATTTGCTTCCCCATAACAGATGCTCGAGAGACTCTACTAGACTTGAACCCATGGCATCTCAATGATATCTACGTTGATGACCTACTAATATGGACAATGTGGTCAAACCATGGTAAAAGCATTAGTCATCCCTTCCCCTCAACTTCACCTATCAAGATTTGACCTCCCAACCTGTGATTATAATCATCTGCTTCCCCATGATATATGCACTAGAGACTCTACTAGACTTGAACTCATGACATCCCAATGATATTTGCCTTGAAACAGGTTGGTTCAAGTTGATTGAGTTAACCTATTCGTTATATACAAAACTTCCATTGAAAAAATCTTGGGATCCCTTCTTCTTCCTTGGAATACTAGATGGACTGTGAACCACCAACCACAATAGCAATGGGTAACCTCAAGACACTTTACTAAATTTAGATATATAAAATATGGACTCCCCATTGACAACATACCTTGGACAAATGGTTTCCTTACTTGAGTTAACCCTTGAGGCTCATACATATATTATGATTCCATGAATACATCTCCCTCAATCACATCAAAAACACACTGATTGCACTTTTGATTGTCTTGAACCCCATTGATTAGGTGGAAACACCCATTAATCCAACTCATTCCTTTAATTAGTTGGAAACCCCTCATTTCACCTAATGACCCTTTTCATTTCTTGAACCTATTGATTAGATGGAAACACCCACTAATATAACTAATTACTCCTTTAATTAGTGAGAAACCCCTCACTTCACCTAATAACTCTTTTAATTATTTTGAAAAATAAATTTTACTCATACTCTAAGATCCAAAATACTTAAATAAAAAACTCTATCACTTTTGCATTTTATTTAGGAAGTATCATTTAATCTAAAGAATATCAATCTTATTCATACTCAAAAGATCCCTAAATAAAAGACTCTTAAAATCTTTGCTATCTATATCACCATTGTATTTTGTTTAGGACTCTTAAAACCTATACGATCCATATCACCTTTGTATTTTGTTTAAAAAGTATCATTTGATCTAAAGATTAGGTGTTGTCTTCAAAGACCATAGACAACCAATAATGGTCAGAATTTGACAATTTTCTTTTCAAAAAATTTGAGAGTATCAGTATTTAAATGGTGGAAATAGATTCAACATCATGAAAAACCCATAAACACAGAAAATCTGTCAGAATTGATCAAAATCTTACCTAAATTTCCATAATTTCCATGATAAAAAATAATACTCATAATCCCTCGTCTGCTTTAAAACTTCCCCTATCCCTATCGCCATCAACGAAAGTATTTTGCCTTCGAAACTTCCAGGAAGGTGTCGTAGCATGGATGTCGGGAAACTATCGAGGGATTACGACATTCATGGCAACAAATTTTACGACATTCATGGTCCCACTTAATGCCAAAATAGTCCACGTGGGGTCGAATTCAGTCCTCCACATTTCCCCTGTTTCGAAGTGATTTCATTTCTCTCCATATCTCATCCAAGCAGATTAATGTGAAAACAATAGCAGGCAGTTAAAGTGTCTCTCAATCAAAAGATAGTAGAGAGCAGTAATCTACTTGCTAGAGGTTTGTACGTTCTTTTTTATATTGGCAATGATTAAAAGTTTTTGAACATTTTCCAGGATTAGGTGAATCGATTTTATACACTAAAATTCTAAAAATGGATAATTAATAATATGAATAATTAATAATGAAAATTATTTTCATATTATTGCATTTTTTAAAATTATGAATTTGAATTAATAAATATCTTGAAGATTTTCAACTCTGAATTGATATGTAATAAAAAAAACATTTCAAATAACACAAAATCACAATGCATTTCAAATAATACACCATCACAATTCGACCATGATTCTAGTAAAAAAAAAAAATACTCTTAAGACTTCTAATTGTTATACAAGACCTGGTGTAAATCCAACCCCAAATATTATTTTCATTTAGTCCCTTATCTTTGAACTTCCATTATCTGTTATAAGTACAAGTCTCCTATAACCTTTTTTTTTATTCCACTATTCCACTTTATCTGATTCATTCTTCCATCTTTAGGTTTTTATTTTTGCCTTAGGGTTTATGGATGACAAGATTTCTGAGTTCTCATCCATAAATAGTACTGTCAGGAGGCTTCCCAAGGTATTGAGGACAAATCGCAGGAGCTATTGAATAATAAAAACAACTCTCTCATGGAGGTCACAGAAGGAGGTCAGTATGGATTTAAGGAGAGCACCAACGTGACTGACAAAAGCACCCCATTGCAGTTGAGTACAATAAGTAATGGGACTGTGCAACACTCTGCAACTCCAAACTCTGATGGATTCAAAACTTGGGTACAAAAAGCTCTGTGGCATGGTGGCTCTCGTCATGATGCATGGTTCAATGCTGTATCTGGTCAGGTACCAACAGCATTCTCTTCAGAAGTTTTACTGGAATTATATTATATGTTGTTGGATTGACCAAACTACCTAGTATTCATAATTTGCAGCACTTTTTCCTCATATTGGATATTCATTGACATATTAGGAATCAGTCTTATGCTTAAATTGTAATTGCAGATAGGTGTTTGTGAGTTGTTTTGATTTAATTTTCTCCAACAGGTTGGCCAAGTTATTCTCTCCATGCCATATTCATATTCTCAAATGGGCTTTGGTCTTGGAATCTTCTTCCATCTTCTCTATGCAGGAGTTGGCATTTGGACTTGCTATATGCTGTCATGTCTCTACCTTGAGTACAGATCCCGCAAGGAAAAGGAAGGAGCTGATTTTAAAAGACATGTTATACAGGCATGACATAATTGTCCATGTATCTTATCTATATCTCAATGAATCAATATATTTTCTATGAGATCTGAAAGCTTTTGACTCTTCCAATGTGTTTATATCACTTTACCACTTTCATCTGAATGCGTTTTTGAAGATCTGGAGAGTGTTTACTCTAAACTTGTGATGTTTTGAAAAATCTACAGAGTTTAATTTTAGAAATTTACATAACATTTTGATAAACTGTGAAAACTTCCACATTGAAAAATATTATTTTTGTTTTAATTGAAATGATTTTATGGTGAAACTGTGCTTAAATTTTTAAAGTTTCTTCTTTCCTGCAGTACCATGAAGTTATGGGATATCTTGTTGGATCTTGGCTGAAGAAGGTTGCTCTCTTTTTCAATATTGTAACCATGGGATCTGTTGCTGTTGTACAAATCATTGCTTGTGCAAGGTATCTTGTTGGATTTTTCTTGTATACCTATTTTTCGATGTTGTAAGCATGGATCTGTTTCAGTTGCTTGTGCAAGGTAACAATTGTTATGGCCAAGCTTTTGAGTTATCCAAACCAATCAGAAGGTGATGTGTTTTTTTAATGTACAATTTCCCAGCAATGCCTATTATCTGAACTCCAAGTATAACAAGCGAGAGTGGGCAATCATATTTGGTGGGATCTCCATCCTGACATGCCTCCTTCCATCGTTCCACAATTTTCGAGTATGGTCTATCATGGGAGTAGTTACAACTACTTATACAGCCTGGTACATGCTAATTGCAGGGCTTCTCCATGGCAAGGTAATTACATGAACTTATCCATAACTAAATTAGAAAAGACCTGCATGATTGTATAGAGCTAAATTCAGAGGCTTACTTTCTAACTTAAATACACTATCAAATTGACCATTTGGCAGTTTAAATGACTTGTTTATCCACTTTTCAACTGTAAACTGCCTGTGCATAAGCAGATTCCAGATGTAAAGCATTCTGCTCCACAAGATATGGAGAAGTTCTTCACAGGTACAACCAATATATTGTTTGCATTTGGAGGTCACGCTATTACAGTGTAAGTGTTCCTATTCACCCATATTGATCTGAATTGAATACCACCATTTTTATCAGTTTGGGTTGGAATACTCTGTCACATGTGAGAGAGAATAATCTTACATGGATATACAGATCTAGTTTGTAAGGTATATCTGCACCACCAATAATAAATATAAATAAATTTGCATGGACCCATTTGAGGCAAAATCCAATGTTTATGAAATAGTATAGATTAACAGATAAGTATATCCAACTGTCAACCAGTTATACTAACAAACCATTTCATTCAGCTTAATTTTCATGGTACTAATTAATAATATCTATGTCACTTGTTTGTGTAACAGAGAGATTATGCACGCCATGTGGCAACCCAAGGTGTACAAATACGTGTATCTGTGGACAGTGGGATATGTTTTAACGATAACCATGCCTCATTGTATCGTACTGTATTCTAACTTCGGTGACGAGCTTCTCAACCATTCAAATGCTTTGTCTGTGCTTCCAGAGTCAGTTTTCAGGAGCATTGCCCTGTGTTTCATGATCGGCCATCAGGTAAACAAATCAAATTTCACAAATTTTGTTAACATCAGCTATGAAGAAAGATTAGGATTCTTCTGAGGTACTCATATATATAAAATATTATGTACTAAAGCAGAGAGTAAAATACTTTTTATTATATTTATATTATCGCATTATTATACGTTTTATATAAATTAAATGACGCGAAAATAAATACAAATTTATTTTACTTTTAAAATATCACCTATGTATATGTATGTAGATTAAAACTTATTCTAGGTTTAAAAAACAAACTTCAGTGGTACAGTTTAGTTGGCTTTAAAAGTGGGTTATATATATTATATATATATAAGAAAGCTTACAATGATATAGATCACTGTGAATAATATATGTAGAGTTATTGGTTTCATTAATAGGCCGGGTAGTATATGCCACTAGTCTGATTTATCCAAATACATTAAACAGGGGACATATACTCTTTCTCATTAATGAACCTATAGCTCCACATATATTGTGGCCATGAAATTTACGGTTAATAAACTTTTTACAATGTCCTAGTTCATGTATGTATTTAAACAAGTTACATATTTTCCTTGACATAAAAATTATTTAAAAAATAACTAGCATTTGCACCAGATGCTGCAAAGGAAACGCCGTAAGTTGGTAGTACATATGGAAGATGAGCATCAATGAAAAAAATGTGATATGTTATGTGATCTAACTATAGCCAAATTTGAAAGAAAATAAATCTTAATGTTAAATGCAATATAATCAAACAATCCACTGAAAACATAGGCATGTGCAACTTCCTTCCCAAGTTCTCAATCCAAGAGCTTATTTTCATTAAAAATTGCATCCCAGATTGGACCATTGTCTTTCGTTGCCTCAGCCAGACTAAACCCTTCACCCTCATATGGTAATGGTTCCAAATATTTTTTTTTGTGCGAGACTTGGTGGAGTCTGTACACTGAACCCTTCAGCCTCATATGGTAATGGTTCCAAATAAAATTTTTGTGTGAGAGACTTGGTGGAGTCTGTAGACCCCTTGCAACAGGGTAACCTATGCAATTGGCTTCGGCCTTCAATCCCTCTCGTGAGATTTGAACCTAAGACCTTATGGAAACTAAGCCCCACAAATCAACTAGTCTACACCTTATGGGCGAGGTTACGACAATCTGCATTACAAAAATTGGTAACTGTATGTCATGAATGCAAGTTTAATTAAATCCCAACAAGATAGTTTTTAAAATTTTAATTAAAATAAAGTAATGTACTACCCTATATATGCTAGCTACATGAAAATTATTTGCATATGGTAAGAAATATATATACCTTTTTATGTCAGCAAACATTCTAAACAACTCAAGAGTTCCAAGACTAGTCATCAATTACATGCCTCTATTCCTCATAAATCTAGTTTGGTATACCAAATCATAAGGGGAAAGATATTCTCTAAATTTCATCTCGAGTCATGATTTTGGCAAATCATAGTAAAATAAGAAGACAACTTCAGGACAATATTTAGTGTACCCACAAGACATTATGAGTGGAATGTCATGCCTTTTGGACTTAAAAATACCCCAACAAATTCCAAAGGGTAATGGATGATGTTGTCAAACCATACTTTGATTGGTTAATTGTTTATATTGATGACATATTGGTTTTTCCTAACTCCATAGATTAGCATTTCAAACACCTAAGAAAATTCCTAAAAGTGGTTAAAAATGCAGAATTAGTTGTTTCTAAAAAAGAATGGAATTGTTCAAGATCAACATAAAATTCCTTGGCAATACCATTTCAAACGACCAAATAACTTAGTAGAATTATAATGTTGAGTTTGCCAACAAATTCCCTGATAAGCTCAGCGTGACCAAAAGGGAATCTCACTAGTGTATGATTATTGTCATTGAATGGAAAGGTTATCCAGAGCAATTGAGGGAGATTCTAGATAATATGAGTTGACAACAATATCAGGCAAATTGGAAAACCTCTTGGTAACTACGTAGTACACAATTCCTTAACACTAATCTCTAACCATCCTCTACACTTATCAGATTAGTACCAGAAAAATAAACACGACCAACATCCATTATGGTCGTTCTTGATGTCGTCTACGAAAGATCCTTAAGAAAAGCTTCCAAGCAAACCACAATGTTACATACATTTTCTATGATGTTAATTTGATCTAGCAACAAATGAGTCAGAGAAAGGGACTAAAACATTAGTACTACAACATCAACTGCCCAAAATCACATATGCTTTGGTGAGAAAGGAATCATGCTTTAAATTTCTAGGTATTGGCTATGATTATAAATAGTACAAACAACCGTTGTGGAATTTCATATGGAAAGAAAATCAAAACAAGACTTATTTCACCTTATTCAAGTTTGGTTCAATTTTGATCTAGCAACAAATGAGTCAGAGAAAAGGACTAAAACATTAGTACTACAACATCAACTGCCCAAAATCACATATGCTTTGGTGAGAAAGGAATCATGCTTTAAATTTCTAGGTATTGGCTATGATTATAAATAGTACAAACAATTGTTGTGGAATCTCATACGGAAAGAAAATCAGAACAAGACTTATTTCACCTTACTCAAGTTTGGTTCAATTTTTACTTTTCTTTGAGGCCTCCAACCCAAATGGCTCATAGACCCAAAATCATATATGCTTTGGCGAGAAAGGAATCATGCTTTAAATTTCCAGGTATTGGCTATGATTATAAATAGTACAAACAACCGTTGTAGAATTTCATATGGAAAGAAAATCAGAACAAGACTTATTTTACCTTACTCAAGTTTGGTTCAATTTTTACCTTTCTTTGAGGCCTCCAACCCAAATGGCTCATAGGCAGATATTGATTTCCTTCACAAGAACTAAGAAGCCCTTTATCATGGATGGCAAAGACAATATGTCACGGGCTGCCAAACAGAATAAAGCGGAAGTGGAAGCGTAAATGTGTTTGTGATTTTGAACAATAAAACTATATAAAGATAAAGCTAGAATCAAACACTTTTATGTGTAAAATAAAATAAAGCATTGGAATCACTTCTCTTTTCTGCCGAAGGCTGTGGTTGAAGGAATGTGATATGATGAGTAAACTTTATTATCTAAACATTGGAAATGTATTGCTTGTATCATGACCATGGTATTAGATTCAAACAATAAACTTTCTTCCTAAGTACGCAATGGCAATCTTGATTTGAACAACATTTATATAAAATTTTGGAGAGCAGCAATATGGATCGATCGAGTGGTGGAATCTGAGAATTTGTTTTTCACGATTTTGGAAAACTTCCTGTTTGATTGTACTTTAAAATCCCTAATTTGCATCAAGTATTTTGAAATGGGTGTTTTCATTTATATTATGCGGTGGCTCTTTATGAATATGGTTTTCTAGTTTGGATGGCTACGTAATATTGTTTATTCATAGGGTGAAATACGTGAATTGGTAACGGGTTCTGCTAGTTTTCCTGATTTAGGAATACCTTGCATAGGCAATGCATCAATTTTTATCACAAGCTTATTAAGAGGAAGGCTTGGTCTGGAGTTAGGTGCCAGAGATGTTCTGGCCACCATGACAGGTCCCAAGCTCAACAATATAGAGGGGTTTGGGCTCACCACATATAGGGAAGGAGAAATTAAAAAAACTTATGTTGTGATGCTATCAACCCATACACCCAATTCTTCTATTAAGCAATTTATGAAGTAAATGTCCAATGCCTATCATGTGGAATCTGTCCTGCTAAAATGCATCCCTTTCAAATTAGTCCCTGCAGAGAAATGTGGATGCCTGGACCTCTACAGGTGCATTTTATTCTTCACAATGACAGAGGTCACAAACATGCTTGCTCTTAGGATGCCCAGAACCCTAAAACAACTG
This sequence comes from Pinus taeda, assembly GCA_000404065.3. Lineage (NCBI taxonomy): Eukaryota > Viridiplantae > Streptophyta > Pinopsida > Pinales > Pinaceae > Pinus > Pinus taeda. The sequence continues at coordinate 170,639 of APFE031352867.1, forward strand.
CCTAATTCCGAGTGCCTATTGCCATGTTTGAACGACATGGCAAAACGCTGCTGTGGCTACAACCAAGAAGTGGACCTATTTCTAGGGGAGGAGCCAGAGGAGAGATCGCCTGAGGACATGATACATGTGGAATTCCATGTTGCTGCAGTTTGTGAAACTCTGAATCATATTCTTTGGAGATCCATGCAAGACCGAATTTGCATCTGCATTTCAATGCATCGTCGTGATGACTGGACAAAGGTACTCACTAGATCTTTGAAATCTAAACATAAAGAAGAGAGAGGAGTCATAATGATGGCGGTTGATGCCCTAGAAAATTACATGGCTCAGAGTGGAGGAGCACCGTTCTTGGAACTAGAAGAATACAACACTATCTCCTTAATTGTGACCATATTGACAAAAATAGTGGTTAACTTTATACTAACAGGATGCTTCAGAGTGCATGGCTTCTCTAGTTCACTTGTAGCCAGAAGGGCAATTCGGGAGTATGTTGTGGACAACAGAGGAAGTGGGTTCGCTGCCAATGCATTTCTAACCAAAGCCATGGTGAAGTCAAATTCCAATAACATAGATGTTTTCCAAGTGTTGACATTCAGAGGTAATTTTCTGGACATCAGAACCTTATCGTTTATGGTTGGTTTTGCAAATTTGATTTTCTCTATTGTTTTGACTTTCCTTCTTGTATTTGAAGGAGGTATTGTTGAATGGTATGATAACTCCATGCAACACTCTGAAGCTAGAGTTGTGATAATGGCAGCCATTCTTATAGCAAACTAAACATTTCCCCCAAAAAAAAATGCTAGTGTTTCAAAATCTCATACAACAATTGTGAGCCGTAATAATGTGGATCTAGAAGAGCAGATAGTAACAACTGCTGAAGTTTGTGAAAAGGAAGACATTACATACACATAAAAATAAAAAAATTATACGACATTCCTTTATATTATCGAATATTTGTTTCAAATTTCCTGACAGAGATTACATAAAAAAAAGAAAATCATGCCATTTGCTTTATAAGAAAAGCATTCTAGTTTTTCCTATTTTCTTTAGAATGCGCAAAGGACACCTAATTATAGCAGAATATAATAGGACCTCATTCTAACTTCTAGTTTAAGCACTATAATTTGTTTTCCACCCCTCTTTGAGGTATATTCCACTTAGGCTTATGTATTAAATTTAATTTGCCAACTATTCTTTCTACTTGGCTGTTGCCAAGCTGCAAATGTGCAATAGAAATAGTGTGAGAACAAGAAGAAATCTTTGTTAATGTGTTTTATATTTAGAGAATCAGTCCTTTAATTTTTAACATGTTCAGTAAGTATTGCAATTTAAAAGCACATCACCTTCAAGGATCAAGTAAATGGGCACCATATCCCATTGTTCATGTTGGCTTTTGCTTGTTAATACTAGTTCATCTACAGGAAAAATATCCATCTACACCACTAGTTATTGTTTACAAAAAAATTAACTAAGTCGAGTGACATGCAAGGGCATAGTTTGATCAACTCATTATTCCCCCGACACGTTTCACATTAAATATCACCATTTTCAAAATCGATGTGTTCTTATGGGATATAATAAGGGCATACAATTATGGCCCAAATACTCAAAAGCATTATTGTAATTCATTAGTCTCTCAGAAATTACCATTGGAGCCTTAACTCCATTCATGCAAATATTTCCTCTTCTAGATGTTTCTTCTTTGGGTAAAAAGGAATGGTAAAACATGTTTGTAACTACCTTCCCCACAGCTAATTGCAATTTATTAAAATGCTAAAAAGATCATCATGATTCATAGGAGATGGTTCGCATAGCTTAAATCCTTATTAAAGATTAAGAATATCAAACTAAAAATTTCCCCCAAAAAAGTGCTAGTGTTTTAGAATCTCATACAACAAATGTGAGCCGTAATAATGTGGATCCAGAAGAGCAAATAGCTTGAATTGAATTGCTTAAATTGGACAATCCAGTGGCTGCGCCCACTACCGCTCAATTTGGTGAAAAATAAAAAACCCTTGACAATTTTCGTACCTTCCGTCTGCCCTTTCACATGTATTGGTGAACAATGTACTGAGCAGGAGGATGATTCCTGTATAGAAATTCATCCAGATGAGCAAAATCCATCAATTTTGAATGGAACTTTGAATTTATGAGATTAGTATGTACAATACTATTGACAAAGCATGGTGGGAGAGGCGGAGCAGGGAATCATTGGTGACTCTCATGGGAGTCAGCCGGCAACACTTTGAACTTTGAATTTATGAGATCAGTAATGTACATACCATTGACAAATCATGGCCATAGAGGCGGCGCAGGGAATCACTGGTGACTCCCACTGGAGGCAGCGGGCAACCAAGAACGCCGAGCAAAAGCCACACAATCTAACCACTCGTGGTGTTCAACCTCTTTGGGCCAATCGTTGTGCTTCCTTTCAATTAAGCACTTTCAAGACAAAACAAAATTGACCTCAGCCTACACATTTAGCTCCCTTGCAACTGTGCGATAAATTTTCCAATATAGCCCTCGAATAACTAACATAAAAAAAGCCTCTCTCTCCTACCTTACTTCTGAACATATTACACCATATCTATTTGGAAATGCAAAATGCACTAGACTTTTGCACATAAAGAATACATTTGTCTTTTTTGTCTAAGAACAATGCAAATCAAATTCTATGTTTTCTAAAAATGCAGGTAATAGGGACGATTTTAGCTCGGATCATTCAAATCACCCATTCGACAATCTCAATGTGTTAAATAAAACAAATCTAATGAAATAGTGCGCCTGTGTCTTACCTCTAGTCCAAGAGTTTGAAGCAAGCTCCCAATTGATATATGAAAGTAGACCCGATCTTCCCCAACGTGGAACAAAATTAAGAAGATACCAGACAACTTAAAACTATGCAAATGTCAACAAGTAAATTGGGCATATTATCGAATCAACCCTAAAGCAATTCTAGCTTAGAAAGGACCAGTCCTAGCCAAAATTCTAGAGCCAAAATCAAGCCCAGGAAACCCTAAGGGTTTATAAATACATAACTGTTCCGCTAACGATCCCCTGTTTCCTTTTCCTGTCGAAATCTTACCATCAAAATAATAGTGTTCCGCAAAATCACTCAAATTTACACGAGCTACAGAGAAATAAGAACATTTGACGAGACCAGGGCTCACACAGCTTAAATCCTTACTAAAGGTTAAGAATATTAAACTAAACATTTCCCCCAAAAAAAATGCTAGTGTTTTGGAATCTCGTACAACAAATGTGAGCCGTAATAATGTGGATCTAGAAGAGCAGATAACTTGAATTGAATTTCTTAAATTGGACAATCCAGCGGCTGCGCCTGCTACCGCCCGATTTGGTGAAAAATAAAAAACCCTTGATGGTTTTTGTACCTTCCGTCTACACTTTCACATGTATTGGTGAAAAATGTACTGAGTATTGTACATACCATTGACAAATCATGGCCACAGAGGTGGTGCAGGGAATCGCTAGTGACTGCCACTGGAGGCAGCGGGCAGCCAAGAACACCGAGCAAACGCCACACAAGTAGACCACTTGTGGTGTTCAACCTCTTTGGGCCAATCGTTATGCTTCCTTTCAATTAAGCACTTTCAAGACAAAAAAAAATTGACCTCAGCCTGCACATTCAGCTCCCCTACAACCATGCGATAAATTTTCCAATATAACCCTCGAATAACTAACATAAAAAAAGCCTCACTTTCCTACCTTACTTCTGGACATATTACACCATCTCTATTTGCAAATGCAAAATGCACTAGACTTCTGCACATAAAGAATACATTTGTCTTTTTTGTCTAAGAACCATGCCAATCAAATTCTCTGTTTTCTAAAAGTGCAGGTAATAGGGACGATTTTAGCTCGGATCATTCACATCACCCATTTGACAATCTCAATGTGTTAAATAAAACAAATCTAATGAAATCCCATTTGACAATCCCAATGTGTAAAATAAAACGAATCTAATGAAATAGTGCGGCTGTGTCTTACCTCTAGTCCAAGAGTTTGAAGCAAGCTCTCAATTGATATACGAAAGCAGACCCGATCTTCCCCAACGTGGAACAAAATTAAGAAGATACCAGACACCTTAAAACTACGCAAATGCCAACAAGTGAATTGGGCATACTATCGAATCAACCCTAAAATAATTCCAGCTTAGAAAGGACTAGTCCCAGCCAAAATTCTAGAGCCAAAATCAAGCACAGACAACCCTAAGGGTTTATAAATACATAACTGTTCCGCTAACGGTCCCCTGTTTCCTTTTCCTATTGAAATCTTACCATCAAAATAATAAAGTGTTCCGCAAAATCACTCAAATTTACACGAGCTACAGAGAAATAAGAACATTTGACAAGACCAGGGCTCACACAGCTTAAATCCTTACTAAAGGTTAAGAATATCAAACTAAACATTTCCCCCCAAAAAAAATGCTAGTGTTTTGGAATCTCGTACAACAAATGTGAGCCATAATAATGTGGATCCAGAAGAGCAGATAGCTTGAATTGAATTGCTTAAATTGGACAATCCAGCGGCTGCGCCTACTACCGCCTGATTTGGTGAAAAATAAAAAACCCTTGACGGTTTTCGTACCTTCAGTCTGCACTTTCACATCTATTGGTGAAAAATGTACTGAGCCGGAGGCTGATTCTTTTACAGAAATTCATCCAGATGAGAAAAATCCACCAATTTTGAATGTAACTTTGAATTTATGAGATCAATATGTACAATACTATTGACAAATGATGGTGGGAGAGGCAGAGTAGGGAATCATTGGTGACTCTCATGGGAGTCAGCCGGTGACACTTTGAACTTTGAATTTATGAGAATATTGTACATACGATTGACAAATCATGGCCACAGAGGTGACGCAGGGAATCGCTGGTGACTCCCACTGGAGGCAGCGGGTAACCAAGAACGCCGAGCAAAAGCCATCGGATCTCTTGTAACCAAAAAGAAAGAAGGGAAGAGTTAGTTAGGTATTTAAGAAGGGAAAAGTTAGTTATGTATTTAGTAGATTAAATGAAAGAGGTGACAGATCTAATAGCTTAAAATATTTTAATCGTCTAACATTTGATCTTATGGTGCAGACAGGTACAGGTGGCAATTTGGGGAGTTGTTTTCAAAGGGAAACGCCTTACAGTGTAAATATATAACATACTCTATATATTCTTCGCATATATTCTTTAGTGAAAGAGTTCTAAGGGTCGGTGAAAAAGTTAAAAACATACTCTATATATTCTTCGCATATATTCTTCGGTGAAAGAGTTTGAGGCTCGGTGAAAGAGTTAAAAACATGCTCTATATATTCTTCGGTGAAAGAGTACTCTATATATTCTTCGCATATATTCTTCGGTGAAAGTGTTATGAGGCTCGGTGAAAGAGTTAAACACGTACTCTATATATTCTTCTTATATATTCTTTGGTGAAAGAGTTAAACACGTACTCTATATATTCTTCTTATATATTCTTTGGTGAAAGAGTTATGAGGTTCGGTGAAAGAGTTAAAAACATACTCTATATATTCTTCGCATATATTCTTGGGTGAAAGAGTTTTGAGGCTCGGTGAAAAAGTTAAAAACATACTCTATATATTCTTCACATATATTCTTCGGTGAAAGAGTTCTGAGGCTCGGTGAAAGAGTTAAAAACATGCTCTATATATTCTTCGCATATATTCTTCGATGAAAGAGTACTCTATATATTCTTCGCATATATTCTTCGGTGAAAGAGTTCTGAGGCTCGGTGAAAGAGTTAAACACATACTTTATATATTCTTCGCATATATTCTTCGGTGAAAGAGTTCTGAGACTCAGTTTAAGAGTTGAAAACATACTCTATATATTCTTCAGTGAAAGAGTTTTGAGGCTCGGTGAAAGAGTTAAACATTATGCTTATCAAAGTTATGCTTATCAAATCTAAGAAGGACACTTACGCTAATCTTATGTATGACAATAATAACTTGGAGGAAGTGTATTCTTACAAGTACCTAGGAATTGATATTCATCACAAGCTCAACTGGAACCATAGCATTGAGAAAAGGATTAATGGGGGGTGGAAAGCTTATTTTGGTCTTGAAAATAATTGTAAAACAAAAAACCTCGTAACGTGGGATAAAAAGAAGTTCCTCTTTGAAACTTTAGTCACTCCTGTTATCTTATATGGCTGTGAGGTTTGGGGTTGCAGCATCTCCAGAGAATCATGGAGAAAGATTGAGCAAATCCAAAAGCGTTTTATAACTTATAACCTGAAAATTAAAAGTAATACACCCTATCCTATTCTCCTTATAGAAGCAGGTATTTCCGCTATTGAGAGCCTAGCTATGATTAGGTTTCTGTTGTACAAGCACAAACTCAATAACATAGACGATCATAGACTTCCTAAGCTAGCTTTAAATTCCAGCCAAAACCTCTTAAGGCTCAATCGAGGGTGGCATAAAGACACAAGGGCCTGGTTAAACTATTGGGAGATCAACAAGAATGATGCATTGCAAAACATAAATAACATTAAAGATATTGTTACTTCTAAGTTCAAAGAAAAAAGTGGTGTGAGAAAGATTTAGCGGCTAAAAGAAAATTAAGTTATTATAAGAAGATCATCAAGCCCACCCTAGAAGATCAAAAGTATCTCTCTATTTTAATTAGCTCAAAGAAGAAAATTAATATAGCAAGGATTAGAACAAATTCTCATGAGCTCCATAGTGAAACAGGT
>APFE031352880.1:0-39555 GCA_000404065.3 Pinus taeda
TCTGCTTCTGTTGTGGAATCTGCTGGAACTGATTGTTTGCGTGATCTCCAAGAGACAGCTCCCGATCCAAGACTCATAGCATATCCTGAAGTAGATACTCCAGTTTCTTTGTCTCCATCAAAGTCTGAATCAGAGTATCCAATCAAGCTGAAGTCGTCCACCTGTGTATACTTGATTCCAAGGTCTTGAGTTCCCTTCAAGTACCTTAGAACTCTTTTTGCAGCAGACCAATGTCCCTCACAAGGCTTTTGCATAAACCTGGAGAGGATTCCAACAACAAATGAAATGATTGGTCTGGTAGTAGTGAGGTAGATGAGACTTCCTACAAGCTGTCTATACTTTGTTGCATCCTCAAATTCCTTTTCTTCAATAGATGTGAGCTTTAAGTTTTGTTCCATTGGAGTAGAAAGAGGATTGCACTCTGTCATGCCAAATCTGTTTAACAAATCTCCAATGTATTTCTTTTAAGAAAGAAATATGGATTTTGGATGTTGGGTTACTTCAATGCCAAGATAGTAATGAACATAGCCCAAATCAGTCATTTCAAAACTTTTTCCTAATTCTTTCTTTATGGATGCAATATAGCTTTCATTGTTCCCTGTCATTAAAGGATCATCTACATATACCACAAGATATACAACTGTTTTGCCAACTTTCTTGACAAATAAAGTTGCATCATCAAGATCAAAATGATTGAAGTTGAGTTTCAGAAGATGCTCAGTTAGCTTTTCATTCCAGGCTCGTGGTGCTTGTTTGAGGCCATACAAGGACTTCACAAGTTTGCATACTTTATGTTCATGTCCTTTCACAGCAAATCCTTCAGGCTGGGACATAAAAACATTCTCTTTTAGATCTCCATTCAAGAAGGCAGTTTTTACATCCATTTGATGGGATTTCCAACCGTTCTGAGCTACTAGTGCAAAGAGTGTCCGGATGGTGGCCCATTTTGCTGTGGGGGCAAAAGTTTCCTATAATCGACCCCTTCCTTCTGTGCAAAACCTTTTGCCACAAGCCTAGCTTTGTGCTTGTCAAGTGAGCCATCTGCTTTGTACTTGTTCTTGTAGACCCACTTGCAGCCAATTGGTTTGGTTCCAAATGGAGGATCAACCAGCTTCCAAGTGCCGTTCTTTATGAGGGCATCATACTCCTTTTACATTGCTTATTTCCATTCATCATGAGAAGCAGGTTCTTTAAAGGAAGTTGGTTCAAAATCTATAAACAAGTTCAATTCACAATCATAAGAAACATCCATATCAACAGGTGAATTAGAGTCATCTACATCACCTCCATTTTGTCGGTTTGCATTTCTGGTTCTTGTTTTTCCAATTTCATCAGGATGAACACTTTCAAGTGTCTTTGTCAGCCACTTTGGGGACCTTTCTGAGATGGTCCAGGCTGCTCTGTTGATTGAGTTGGGAGTGAATCAAGATTGAGTCTCCCAATTCTATCAATTACATCACTTAAAGCATCATCCGTTGTTGGAGTTTCAGACGGGGGAGAATATTCTTCAGAAGAAGATTCCACATGTTGATCTAGTATAGGAATCCCCCCTTCAAGATGTGGAATCTGATTTTCAAATTCTTGAAATGATTTCATTTTTGCGAATCTATCCAAGCGATCAAGTTGCCGCTCAACAACATTGTCAGATTTGGATGATTCAAGAAAAATTACATCTCTAGATATAACAAACTTTTTATTTTCTTCATCATAGAGGCGGTATGCTTTGGAGGTATTTGAATACCCCAGAAAAATACACTTACGACTTCTAGCACCAAGTTTTTTTCTATGTACCTTTGGTATCAAAGCATAACAGGTGGAACAAAAAATCCTGAGATGTTTTACCGAAGGAACATGTCCATACCACAATTCATAAGGAGTCTTGTTTCTTATAGCACTAGATGGACATCTATTCTTTATATATGCAGCACATAGAACAACATCAGCCCAAAACATTATCTTTACATTTTTGAAAAAAAAGCATGGATCGTACCATATTCAAAATTGTTCTATTCATTCTTTCAGCTACACCATTCTGTTGGGGATTATAAGGCACAGTTGTTTGATGTTTAATCCCATGTTGGCGAAGATATTGTTCAAATTCATTTGATGTATATTCTTTTCCATTATCAGTGCGAATAGACCCAATATGAGATTGTGCATCATTTTCAATCCATTTATGAAAATTCTTGAATGTTAGGAAAGCATCAGATTTGTTCTTCAATAAATAAACCCAACACATTCTGGTGTAGTCATCAATAAATGTCATGATATATTTATTTCCATTTGCAGAAGGAACAGGCATTGGACCACATAAATCTGAATGAATAAGTTCAAGCTTCCTATGTGCTCTTGAATGTGAATCATGAAAGACTGTTTGCTATGCTTTCCTAGAATGCAAGCATCACATTGCTTAAGTTTTCTAGGAATTGTAGGCAAACCAGCAACACCATTTTTCTTCAATAAGTGGAGACTGTCATAGTTGAAATGTCCAAATATAGCATGCCATAATACTTGATGGGAGTGTACCTTCTTCATGATGAGAATTGTATGAGAAATGTTGTGCATGAGCAGAGGTTCCTTGCAGCTTGAGAAGCCTTTCTTCTTCTATTCCCCTCATGACAAGTGAGTGGTCAGATGCTTTTATTACCTCAAGCTTGCCATCAAACATATGAATGGAGTGACCTTGTTGGCGGATGTGGACCAAGGACAACAAGTTTCTCTTGAGCTGTGGGAGATATAGAACATGATCCAGAAGAAAGTCTGGAAGACCAGGCAGTTTAAGCCTGATTGTGCCAAGCCCTGATGGCTTGATTTTGACTGATCTGCAAAGTATACTGCTCCATCAACATTGTCAGTGAAATCTTCAAAAAAATCTTTTCTATGAGTCATGTGACAGGTTGCTCCTGAATCAAGCAACCAATCATTTTTCCAGGAAGCAAGTGAAGCATTAAACAAATCTTCATTTACTCCAATGTTACATTTTGCCTCAACATAGTGAGCAGATTCAGGTGCTTTACCTTTGTCTGTATCATCAGTTTTACCTTTCTGTTGGTTTCTTCTCTGCTCAATTTTGTCCCATGGTAGCTTGCATGTGGATGCATCATGTGATCCATTTCTTTTGCAGTGAATACAGTGTAAATTTGCCTTTTCTCCTTGAAAATGTCTGCCCCCCCTGCCTCTTAAATATCTTCCTCTTCCTCTTCGTCCACCTCTTCCTCTTGTAGAATCCTTGAGCAGGATACTTTTCTTTATGAGCAAGGCATACAGTCTCTTCAGAAGATTCAGGGGTTGTCTTCTTTCCAAAGGCTTTTTCTCTTTCAGCAAACTTTTCACAAGAGAGTCAAAGGTTATATCTTTGAGATTTCCATTTGCTTGCAAAGACTCAAGATAATTGGAGTATGTAGGATAAAGTGCCTTGAGAAAAGCAATAAGAGAGATATCCATCTCAACCTTAGTGGATTTGATATCATGCATTATAGACTTTATTTCAGATGCAAGAGCAAGAGGATCATTATTTTGCAGTTCAAGAGTGAAGAGTTTAATCATAAGTTGGACGACTTCAAGTGCAAAATGTGAGTCATAGAGTTCTTTCAGCTTTTGTAAAGCTTCAAAGGCAGTTGAATATGATGAAATGTGGCGAATCACCTCCTTATTTATAGATGCTGCTATTAATGCATACACTTTGTTGTTCTTGTTTTTCCAGATGGTGAGCTCTTTGTCTGATGTAGGATTTTCTGGGTCACTGTCTCCTTCTCCGACACACACTCCTTTCCACAACTCATTGAAGATGAGGGTGTGTTGTATCATCCGGGACCAATCAGGATAGTTCTCCTTGCCTGTGAGAACTATTCCTATCATAGAGATGATTGAATGCATTCTGTAAAAGATTACTTCTGTTGATATAAAAAACTTTTGCTGATAGACTAATACTTCTGATGGCAAAAAAAATTGCTCTTATGAAGAAAAAACTTATGCTGCTATACAGTCGAATTTTTCTCAAAGGGGTAAAAAGATTTCAAAGTCTTTATGCACTATATTTTCTTCCAATGTCTCTGTAAAATATCCTTCATAACACCTCCCCCTCTTTTTTTATTTAAACAAAAACCATTCAATATATATGTATATCATTCAATGTATATGCCATAGAGAAATATTAAAAAATCATTGTATCAGGAAGCGTTTCAAACGGCGTTTCAGGCCTCCAGCGTTCTGAATATGTCAAACAGCATTAAATATAACATATATCAAACATTCTATATCATTACCATATCAGCGTGAAATTGCGAGCCCGAAGTCTACTTCTTCAACCAACAGATTCGACTACTGAAAATGGACGAAGAAAATCGCATGAGAGATTTCTATTGCTGGTACCTGCAAGCAATTAGGTTTAATTTATTACTTGCTCTCGCAATGAATAGAATCGCCGAGCTACTAATGCGTGATTCAGATATGGGTTCTGTCTTCTTAATCATCCTATCCCTCTTTCTATATTTCATCGCTAACACGCTTCCAATCATTTTGCGTGTCTTTGGAACGACCCATAAAAGATGATAGTTATAGTTGTTATCCTTATGGACATTGGCTCCCTGGAAGTCAACAAAGAAACCTTATTACAGCTAGCGGCAACATGTAGCTCTCACTAAAATGGTGCTTGCTTTAAATTTTCTACTTTTCCTGGCAGAACATGGGAAGTCATCCTCTCGCTCACTCTACAGTGGTAGAGAATATGCTTCAACAATTCTTCTCTTTGATATGGTCGTAGCTCTGCAGGCTCATGGAACTACACAACAATTTTGGCTTTACGATAGCAATTAATATGGTTGCTGGCCTATAATTTTGAGTGGCAGTATACAGACTGAGTACACTAACGATACCTTCAATCAAACAGATTGATTAACGCTGCCTACAATCAAATGAATATTGTCTACGACGACACTTATTAATCATACAGCGAAAAAAATGAAAAACACAGATACAGCGAAAATGAAGGCGCAGATACCATATGCGTTTCAAAGAAAAAATCAAGGGTTTCAACGTTCGCATACCATGTCAGGCAGTGGACAGAGGAGCAGAAGGCAAGCAATGGATAGAGGAGTTACAGGGCACACTAAAAAAGGGAACCTGGGACCTGTGCTCTGATACCATGTCAGGCCAGGAGTAACTCCAGAAAAACTGATTCATTTATTCCATTAGGTATCTATCTATTATATACATGAATGTGATCGTTCAGTTCATCTTCTTGATGACTGTTCACATTCAATTCTCCCGATCGCTGAGGATTAGGTGTCAACAATGTATTTATTTATTTTATTTTTTTACATTACCCTACTCCGATTTAAAAAAATGAATATGATTACGTATAAGAGTACTTCTAGTGGAACCATTTTCGAAATAAGGCTTCAAATATGTACATACCCAAATTTGCAAAATGTATGTTAATAAATATTAGGGTATGAGAAGCCAACTTCCCTTGAAAAGATGGTGTCAAAAATTGTTGAAGTATGGAGTAATGTTGCAACCAAATGATGGAGTGAAACCAATCTTCAATACATCCTTTACTTTCTTGATTTCCCATAGCTATCATATCATGAAGTTCTTGAGATTTTAAAATAACTTGTTGATGCATACTAAAAGAAACCTCATTTTTTCCCATAACTTCTACAATTTTTGAATTTGAAACATTCTAAATCTCATTTTAAGTTTTCTCTAATGGCGCATGTGAGATAGAATGGGTGGGAAGGGTGGCTAAATTTTGTAGTTCAACACTGTAAGCATGTTGTACTATTTATTATGGTGGGGGTGTGGAATGAGTTGAGCAGGAAATTGTGTACGAAATGAAGCATTTTGATGATGTGGTTGATTGGGTTGAGAGGATGATTTTGATATGCAAACAGGATGTTGTGGAAGAGCTGGTGAAGAATATGGAGAATGTGTTTGTGCTACAAGATGAGGGAGAGTAGTCATGCAATCATAAGGTGAACCATGCCAAATTTGTAGACAAGATTGATGGTGGTTATATTGAGATTGACATGGCTACCCTAACACATTATTATTCCATAATGGATTATGCAAGTAATAGAATGGAGAAGAAGTGTTTTGAACCATAACCGTAGGCCATGATTTCCATTGTTTTGACCATGTTGTAGCTTCCTCATCTCTTTGATATGCTACTTCCATCCTAGATAAGTAAGAGTGAGTATCTATGAGATGCTCCTTTTGGTAATGAGGGAAAAACACTTCTTCAATTTCTTTATTTTTTTGAACCTACAAAACATCCAATTTTGCATTTAGAGAGCTAATAAAATCAACTTTAAAATTTTCAAATAAAGCATTGGTTTCAGCTCTTATGTCTCTTATTCTTGTAGCAGATTTGGAAAAGAAAGAAAAAACGTCTCTAGAATTCTTACCAACTTTGGAGATTCCTCTTGAGTACCTTATGCACAATTCACAAACATCATCATATGATAACTAAAAAACATCACCTTTTCCTATCAAATTTAAGAGTTCTAAAAATTCATCTTTGATTCGTTTAAGAATGAGTGTTTTTAAGATCTCTTTTTCCAAATACTTATGCTTTGACTTTTGAAAGTTGTATCGAAATCACTCCACATAGTCCTCCAAGCTTTCATCTTCCCCTTGTATCATATCGAAAATATCTTCATGGGCTTTGCAATAGTCTTGGTACTTATTCAAGAATATGTTCTTCATGTCCTCCCATGTTTGGATATAGTTCCCACCTAGGCTCATGAACCATCGGAGAGCTTCTCCTTTTATAGTAAGAGGAAACACTTTCAACCTTTGATCATTAGTACAGTAATCATATCCTCTACAAAGTATTTCGAACTCAAATAAGAATGTATCTGGGTCTTCATTTGTCAAGCCATGAAAATTTGGTAGAGAAGATGGGGGAATTATCTACATTTGTGTCACTCCTCCTAGATCTTTGATAGGAAATGCAAAAGTAGAAATGTGAGCCATTTCTTACCACAATAGAAGATTTTCTTCATTTGTTTCTTTGAGGCTCCTCTTTCAAATTTTCCTGTCAATCGGTTAGTGAAATGGGTGGTACTTACATCACCACTTGAGTGAAATCATGAGTTTCGTTTTTTCAAAATTTCAAAATTTTTTTTTTGGTCATTCACACAAAAATTCAAACATTTATTTCTACCCTAAGTTCTTTAACAATTCTGTTGGAAAGCGGGTGGGGGAGCAGAGCTTTTACTTTCTTCTGTACGCAGGTTCTTACCTTTCGTTTTTAATACCCAATTCTTTCCTAACATGCACTCATCAGATGCACACTACTCTTTAGAAATGGCTACACTCTCCCCGGCAATGGGGCCAAAATGTTGAGCGATAAAAGGTGTATTTTTAACTCCTAATTATGTTCACATTAATTGTCAACCCAGGGATGATTTTTTATTTCAAGAGTGTACTCAGTCTGAGGCAACTATTTACTCAAGAGTAATGTTATGAAAGATGTAGTACATTGTTCTAAATGTAAGAATAAATGGATACTTGAAAAAGAAATCTAACAACAACATAAACTCAAACGCTCTGAAATCCAACTATTCACTTAGCAAACATTAATCGAGGATACAGTAGCAATAACTCATTCCTCTAGAGATTGATGCAATTGAAATCAAACTGGAACCAGACAATCAATCTGGGAATGAGGAAGTAATAACCAATGTTCTCTATAGTTGACAGTCTTGTTTTAAAGCAATTAAAAGGAAATAGAAATTGAACTAAAGTTGCTATTTAAAGTAAACTAGGAAAACTCTTTAAAAGCAAACTCTTTGCAATTAATAACCAGAAATGAACAACAAAGTAAATGGATAGCAAACTGTAATTAAAGGAATTAAACAATGAATCCTATTTAATAAATCTGAACAACAAACTATAATTAATGGAATCGAATAACCAATCCTATTGAACAACAATCTGTAATGGATATCAATCAAACGGAATAGCAAGTGGAATGAAACCATAATTGAAATAGAACAGCAAAGCTTTATTAAGGAATTAACAAGATAAATTATATAGTGTTGATATTCTTGTTAAATAATAAAAGAACAGCAACATGATTCGTTAATATAAGACACTGATATAAAAGCAATTAAACAGCAAACTGATTAACTTGAAAACTGTAATAAAAGCAAATATGAACTATCTTACAACAATAATGAAAAGGTAGAGATACAAACAACGGATCGATCCACCAGGGCCGGGCCCTCAACCACTGGTGAAACATCGCTAAGCTATTGCAAAACTAAGAAGTTAAACAACAACACGTTCTTGTATTAATCATGCATAACAACGTTTAAAAATAGTCGATCTATGTTTAATCAATGAGAGTCGATGAGGAATTGTATAATTACAACAAGAAATCTCTCCATATCTCAGCCATCCTCCCTTAATACATAATACATGCTCTCCTTTTATAATCACAAAGAGGAGAAATCAAATGATAAATATGATCTCTCATAACAATATTGGATTGTTTCTAACTAATTGATCAACAAAATAATATATTTCCATCCATCTTTCAACAAGAGCAAGGCGAATTTGGCTTTGCAACTGAGATTTGGAGGATGGTCGCAACAACAAATCTGAGAAAATCATGCTCAAAGAACCCTGCGTTTCTCTTAATACAAGCCAAATTTGGGCAAACAATTCTTAATCAAAGATAATTTGCTCAGTTCTAGACAAAACCCATGTTCTAGATTTTCTAGATTCTTCTTCATTTGCCCAGAATCTCAACCGCAATATTGTCACTTCTTATTCTAGCGAATTTCTGAGTTGGAGTATTTAATGATCAAATCTTCAATCTAGAAATTATCTTGGAGGCTAAAAATGGTGATTAATGTTAGAATCAATTTATTAATAAACCATCATTTATAAAATCATGCATAAGAGCATAAATCATTGTAAGATGGAATTGTATGATAAACCATGATAAATGACATGATAAAGAAGAGTAGAAATGGGTGAAATAGGTGTTCAAAAGTGATAATAATAATGACATATTAATGGCCCAAAACCTGTGAGTATCCTTTTGCAACAAGTCGAGCTTTGTACTTTCTGATCTCACCATCTGCAACAATCTTTGTTCGATAGATCCATCGGCATCGAACAAGCTTTCTTCCTTTTGAAAGTGGAACCAAGTCCCATGTATTGTTTTCAATGAGAGCAGAGTACTCTTCATCCATGGCAGCCTCCCAAAGCGGGTTTCTAGTAGTGTCATAGTGTGATTGTAGATCTGAACCAAGTATCTGTTATGAAACTAGCTCACAAAAAGATAGAAAAGAGATATCAATGCCTTAGAATTTAGCCTCTTCGAGGGGGCAACCTCCTTTACATTACACAAATGAACAATTCTTGGATGATACAAATGAAAAGACCTCCTTTCTATATATAGGATTCTACGGGGTCATAACATAATCAGAGCCGACATAACAATAATAATGTAAGGGCACAATAATAACAATAGTGGGCTTCTATGGGGCACAATAGTAACAATATGGGCACTACATGGGTACAAAAATATAATAAGTGGGCTGTACTAATAACATTAAGGGGTTACACTAGTAGTAAAGAGGCCTAACATGCCCCTCTCCTTCAAAAATCGTTGTCCTCAACACTTGAGTAGTTCTTGATGCTTCTGTATAAAATTCTTATCCTCTCATGTGGAATCTTCAACTGGTAAGTTCTTCCACCTGATGAGATACTCTGAAACTGATCAATTTTGTAGTTGTTGGGTTCTTGTTTCTGTGACTGCTCTAGGTTCCAATATGATTTTTCCTTCCTTTTTGATTTCTGGCAATATTGTTTGAATTGGGATCTTTTCCAACTTTTGAATAAGTGGCCATACTTCTTTGTCCTTCTTCCGTTCATCCCTTGCTTCATTTATCCAATCTGGTTGGATAATAGAAATAGCACAAAACAATGCTTCCACATCCTCATCCTTGAAGAGTCTTCCCATTCTGTAAGATCGCCATTTTTTAAGTGCATGTAGTATTGCCAACATTTCCTTCTCATAAATACCTTGCTTGAGATGTAGCAGTAAAAATACCCAATCACCTACATCAAAACATTTTTCACTATGATGTTGATCTACCTATTGTTTTGTTTGATTTTGCACCGAAGTGGCATTATCCTTTAAAAGTTGGAGAACTTGTTGTTGACGCTCAATGTGATCTTTCACTGCTTGAACCTTTTTCTTATTGATATTTCCTTCTATCTCTAGAGTTCGAGGAGTGGTAATTTCTTCCAGTCCTTTACAAGATATGGTCAGATTCATTTCTTGACGCTTGATGTGATCTTTCACTTCTTGAACATTTTTCTTCTTGATATGTCCTTCTATCTTGATAATTTGAGGAGTGGTAATTTCAACCAATGAATTACAAGATATGGTTGGATTCATTTCTTCTTTCTCGATGTGATCCTTCACTTCTTGAACATTTTTCTTCTTGATATGTCCTTCTATCTTGAGAGTTTGAGGAGTGGTAATGCTTGCCAATGCTTTACAAGATATGGTCTGATCATTTCTTCTTTCTATGGGGTGGGGTCTTGGCGTATATCCTCTTCTTTTGATGTTTCTTGATCCTTTTCTTCCTCCTCTTCATATTCTATGTAAAATAATTTCTTCTCAGCACACTTATGACCTTTAGTGCAATTGCTATCACAATTGTAACAAAGCCCTTTTTCTCTTTTTTCTTCCAATTGTTGTGGTGTAACCCTTGTAGGTTGTGGAAGGCTAGGAGAAACAACATTTCCATCTTCATAGCTGTGAGGGTTAGAATTCATTGTTGCCATAATTTTACTTTCTAGTATGTCACAAAGCCCTTTTACTCTTTCCAATTGTTGTGGCGTTGCTCTAAAGAAGGTGTTGCTCTTTGTATCCTCATAATGTGCTATCATTTCCTCCATGAAAATTGACCATATAACAAGTTGTTTACGAGAACAAAGCCCTTTATACCATAAAAATTGATCCGGTTCTAAATATGAAGATGCAATACATACCTTCTGTAACAGCGGTACACCATGTAGATCAAAATATTGCTCCATCTGAAGTATCCAATTTACCGGATCCTTCCCATCAAACTTCCTCATCTTGTTTTTTCTTGATTTTAGGAGCTCGATCTTGAAACGACTGTAACTCTGCACTTTTAGATCTTTAAGTTCTGAAATTGTGACCTGCAGTAGCCCTCTGTGTCCTCTTTCCAATTCCACAAGTCTGATCCAAATTGGATTCTCCAAGGAAGAGTTATGTGAAATCTCCCACAGTGACTTGATTATGGACTGGTTCAGTAGGGAAAACTTGTACGACGTGCCCCGAGTCCCTGTTTCATCTTTTGGCTCTACAAAACATGTACAAGAAACTATAGTCCGTCCTCTTTTTGCACCTTCTTACGAAATTCCAATCCAATGCTCAGAGAAAAAGTTATGATGATTTTCCCCAAGTAACCTGTTTGGAATGTAATTTAGGAGTCTGCAAAAAGACCAACTTCCTCATATCATATCTCCGCAAATATAGCGTAAAACGCTCTGAAATTCAGACCCGAGATTCAGCGCGATGTCTTCTCAAATGGGTTTTTGTTTTAGCTTCTGAAACATCGCAAAATATATATATATATATATATATATATATCTATTACTGCGAAAATTCCATGATGACCTGTTTGGAGCAGCGAAACCCTAGAATCCAAAGCTCTGATACCAAATGTTATGAAAACCAGCTCAAGAAAAGATAGAAAAGATAGATCAACACCTTAGAATTCAGCCTCTTCGAGGGGGAAACCTCCTTTACATTACATAAATGAACAATTCTTGGATGATACAAATGAAAAAACCTCCTCTTTATATATAGGAGTCTAAGGGGTCATTATATAATCAGAGCCTACATAACAATAATAATGTAAGGGCACAATAATAACAATAGTGGGCTTCTATGGGGCACAATAGTAACAATATCGGTAGTACATGGGTACATCAATATAATAAGAGGGTTGTACTAATAATAATAAGGGGTTACAATAGTAGTATAGGGGCCTAACAGGATGTTTATGGTGTTAGGTGCTTATACCAATAGGTGTCATTTTTCATGATTAACTGTGGAAATGCCAAATATGATCATCCTTTCCATGCAGCAAAGGTTCCATATTTTCATAAAAAACAAAAATTCAAGAAAATATAAAGAGGGTATGCCCTAAAAGAAAAATCAAAGGGCAAGAAGAATGAACCCCAAAGAAGTACCAGGAAAGTGGCTTGTCAAAGTGCCACTATTGTACTACATGTTGCAAAGCAAGTTCAAAATGTGCAATCACTAACTTTCTCACAATTGATGAATAGCTAGACAGTTCAATCTTGGCTAGATCATGTTTAAATTTCTTGTTTTAGAATAGAGAATAAGGTTTGTTCAAACAGTTTAAGCTTGGCAGATCACTAGATAAGTAGAGAAGCAAAGGGCCCAACTGCTTAATCTGGGCCCTTGGAAGAAATAAGGATAGACTTAGACAGGAGGGCAGTCAAAAGAAAATAAGAGAGAAAGGATTTGCTAGTTCAAATGCACCCAAACAAGATGAAGAAAAAATGTTAGGTGTAGCAGAATGGGTAGGTAATCTTGGTGTTGCAGAAGCAGGTTGATGGTCAGTCTTAATGGGATCTATCTCATGGGTATCCTAAGCATCATGGCAAAGTGGCTACAGTTCAATGGAGCATGAGTGATTTCCCCTCTCATTTCCCCAAGAACACTTACTAACATCCCCTCAAGGACATTGAGATCTGATCAGTGGTCCTATCTCATTTCATTTTATGAGGAATACTAAGTGAAACTTTGTGTTTACTTAGTCAACACAAGCCACATTGCTTGTGTAAAATAATCACTTCATTTCCCTTTCATTTCTCTATAAACCTAAGTTTTTACCTTATAAACTTAGAGTTTTCTACTTTCACAAAACCATATTAACCCCCTAACCATATTGTATAGCTCCCGTATAATACTTCTTCGCCCCTATAATACACAAAAACTATATAAAGAAACCCAAGAACATTATAAATATCCTGCCCCGGCCTAATATGGCTATATTTTAATTTTCTTGGGAATCATTGGTCCACCTGGGGCCAATAACAACCCACCACGTGTTCCGCCGGGATTTGTTTGACCTTTGGTTAAACAAATAACCATAGTCCACCGCACAATCTTAATGGGATTTAATTAACACTCGGTTAATTAAATAACCATACCTGCATACCACGATAACCAAAGTTCTACAACCCCGCAATACACATAAAACATTAAAATATTTGGTGGGCTCTCGCGCCATAACTGCCTGCCACCTCCACGTTCCGTCAACTGTCGGATCGGGCCCTCCCCATCCAATGGCTCTCATCAATATCAGAGCCGCTTCGACGTACAAAGATTAGTGCCCGATAGAAAGCGGTTTTCCCGCCGTACCCCGAGACGCGTGTTGTCAGCCCATTGCATCGGGCCCGTTCTACCAGAAACCGCCCCCATACATAAAGCGGTGCGATAGAAACCACAAACTGCTTCCACCTCCCGCTGACCATGTCATCTGTCCATGTCAGCACATGTGTCACTGTTTCATCTCCCATGTCTGCCATGTCATCCGTCCATGTCAGCACCCACTCGATTTCAGTGCCTCGCCTTTGCCTTTTGCTATGGATCTCCATCTCGACCTAGGACCCCTAAATCTAATGTTGCGGGGATGCGGGTAATTCCCTGTTCTTGGCATTGGATCATAAATTGGTGGATCAGATCATCCGTACTCCACTACAGGAAAAAAACTAGGTCATGATGACGTCATCCCAAAAAGGCGCCAAAAGCCCGAAAAAACCCAAATTTTGTTTAAAAGTCGTGAAAATGATGGTTTTGTTTATTTCTATTTTTGTATTGCAGAGATTGCGCATGCATGTTACGTCCAAGTCACCACCAACACTCCAGTCTGCCACCCAGGCGAGTTCACGCTACAAACTCGGCCCCCTCAGCTCAGTGTGCAACCACACTTCGCACCAGTCACCTGTAAAACAGGTATTTACCCAATATTCGCCCGCAAACCCTGTTTTTCTCAATTTCTCTGTAAAAAACGCCTAAAGAACCAAATTTGAATAAAATGCCCTGCTGCCCGCAAAACCTCTGTATATTAAGTCACTGTTTGACCGTATTTTCAAAGAAAACCTGCTAATTCGGTTCTCCTCTACAAATTTCCGATTTAAACTACCATTCAAGCTCATTTCCGCTAGCAAAATCTCCAAAAAATGCCAAAATATTGAGTCAAAATTGGTCAAACTCACTTGCAAAAGAGCACCATTTCTTCTGTTTTTTCCAGCCACCAATTAAATTCTGCAGACTCTGTCTTTCCTTTGAATTTTACCCAGTGAGGCCATTGGCATCTAGAACTCAATTTGACAAAATTCCTGTGAAAGACCCAGTGCCAGTGCTCTGCTCCTGTTGTAACATAGAACCAAAATCCAATTAAAAACACAAACAGTGAACCATGGAAGCTCCAGTGGCCTTGAATATTACCCCCTTGAATGCACCACATAAGGAATTGGAATGGATACCACTTCCTGATAGGGACTTCCAAATTAAGGATATGATGGGTTACAAATATCACCTGCAAGCCTTTTGTGAAATTAGAAATAGCCACCGAAGCATCTCTGATGTCCTGGGAATTTGGCAATCCAACATGCCTATCTATTACCTCCCTTCAAAGAATGTGCTCCCTGATTTCATCCATTTATGATGTGCAAATTATGAACCCACACAAAGAGCAATTATGGCTCCATCTGGGACTGTGCTCTTCTATATTACTCCTCAGTCCATAAATGAGATGTTGAACTTTGAGCCAGCTCAACCTCTGGCTCCTCTCACCATGAAACTTTTGCTTGTCCAAGGTGCCAAGCTGCCTAGCTCAGAGATAACAAGAATTGCTCAGTTGTTTATGCAACCAAAGTGCTAGCCTAATCAGCCTCCTCCTTATCTCCAAGTCTGATTCAATGAGGCAGGGAAACTCATTATAGACATGATATCCTACATTTTAGGATTCAAAACCAATGAGTATGTTGATGAAACTATTTTAGTATTGATGTCCATGTTCACTCCAGGACATCCCCCTGCTGTCAAGTATGATTATGCCACCTTCATAGCAAATAAAATCCATGAGAAATTCATGAATTTGGAAAGAGAAAGAGTGTTCAAATACACATCCTATATATATCATCTACTACTGTACTATCAACCTTATAGTTTCCAAGTTCCTTCTAAAATACTAGACCCCAAAGGAGAGAGGCGGTCTGTGATTTTCTGGACCTCAGTTTTCCATGAAGTCCACCATTCCCCTTATACATATTCTGAGTTCATTGACTTGTTCATATACCCAGCCACTTCCCTCATGATGATGACTCCTCCTGACAGGCTCTCTGCTGAAATGCAGAAGATTTTACATCTCTCAAAGGGCTACAGCATTGGTCACTGGTATTTTTACCAAAACCACACAGTGATCAGGATTTATGGCTGTCAGTTATCTCCCTACAAGCTGCTAAAGTATGTCCCTATGAGACTCTTTGCCCTGGAATATTACCGGCAATTTAGTAGTTCAAATTTGACTCATTTCTATGCTGCTAGGAAAAAATCACAGCTGAAGATAAGACATCAATTGGGCCCTTTTATCTTCAATAAAAGGGAAGAAGCCTGGGATGAAGCAGATAAGATATTAAGAGATCAACTTATGCTAAAACAAAGTTTTCATTGGGCACCATATGACCCTGAACATTTCATAAGTTTTAGAAGAGTCAAAAACAAGCTTACAAGATATGTGCACCACAAAATCCCTGAGATTGAACAATATGCTAATCGACAGGAATGGGTAGAGGGCACACTAGCTGAAGAGCTTACTGAAGAAGAGAAATTAGAAAAAGAAATGAAAGAGTTTGAAAAAACACTTGACTTGGACTCTTTTGGACAGGTCCCTTTCACATTGCCTCAACACACTGGAGCAGGCACATCATCTGCCACAACTTCACAACAGCCTTCCCAAGAGAGTACTCCACTTGCAGGGAAAGGCAAGGAAGTACAACATTCTGAGTAGCAAAATACAATGGCAGACCGACTAGATACAGCCAAGGAGAAAAGTCAAGGGCAAGGCCCTTCAGCACAAGCAAAGGTAACTGAAATCCCTGTGTTACAAACTCCTCTCAATGAGGAAAGAGCCAAGAAAAGGGACAGACAAGCAGAGACACCCACACGTGGATGGGCAGAACAGCAGGGGGAAAAGAGGCAAAGATTGAATCGTTACTCTGAGGAAGAATTTACAGAAGAAACAACAGGAAACCTAAGGGGTGAGGAAACAACTGAACAGCAAATTCCTCCATTTCTGGAAACATCAACTAGCTCATTTTAGCAAGAGCAAGAGAGGCAGCATGGTGTGGAGGTTACATCCACCAAGCAAAAGAGCAAGCAAGGCTCAGATATAAAAAAAGCATTCACTGGAATAAAGGCCAGAAATGAGCCAGTATGGTTCCAGCTTTATAATCAATTCCTAAGAATGGCTCCCACCAATCAACAAAGGCTAATGGCAGCCTATGATATCCAAGAAGGAAAAATGACCCTTAGTCACTTCAGGCCTACAACACAGCAGCCACAGTCAGTTGCTGATTATGTCAGGACTAATCTGGAAGTTCTCTCTAAAGACATCCACCCAATGGACCAGATTGAGTTACACAAACAAACCGGAGAAATGGTATACTCTACCTTGGCAGACAAAGCATTATTGGCTCATAAACTGCAGAATTCATTGTACAATACTTCTGCCCAATTGGAACTGGAAAAGGCCTCCTCATTAGCCAATTATAACATAGTTAAATCCTTGGAGGAAATTATTATTGAGCTGGGAAACGATCCCAAGGGTATTCAGGCCTTAATAAAAAAGAAAGAAGAAGATATTGCGGCCCTCGGGAAGCAGCTCAAGCTGCCAATTACAATGCACCCTCAAACCACAGAAGTTGCTCAGCAGAAAGAAGAGGCTGACGTGGTGAGTCTGCTAATGAGGATGAATGAGAGGCTAACAGAAACAGAGAAGGCATTGGAGGTAGCATTACAATGAAAACAAGGAGAATCGGCCTCCCAGCCACCAGAAACAACTCCAATAAGCACAACAGCCCCTCCTACAACTACAGCAACAATCCCTCCCATTGTCCCAGAATAAACAACAGGTACCTCAGCTTCAGCATCAACTACAACAGCAACAGTACCAGATGCCAGCCTGAGCATGAAAGAAATGATGAAGGAAATAAAGGCTTTAGAACTTCAAATGGCAGAGTTAAAAGAAGCCAAATAAAAACTGGCCAAGATAGAGGTGAATTATGACAAATCTAAGATGGCAGTGGCTGAGAAGACAAGAGAAGTAAAGGCCCTGGAAAATAAGATAAAAGCCTTGGAGAAGGACCTTACTCTTCACAAGACTTTGGCAGAAATCAAAACTATTTTGTGGGCTAAAATTGGCCAGTCCATCACTGATCAATGGACATCAATACAAACTATTTATGACCAGATTGAATTGATAGGGATAGCTCAATATGAGACTCAAAAAGCCAGAGCATTATTGGCAAACAAGCCCGAGCAGGCCAATCAACTAATTAATTTTTTGAAACTCATACCAGGGAGCAGCTAGCAGCTCTAGATATTCAAAACAAAATAGACACTATTTTGAGAGTGAAATTGGTACTGACCATGAGGAATTTCATACAAACTATAGAAAGAAAGTGCCAAGAAATGCAGACAAAAATAAATGCCTTCAGAGAAAAGTTTGCAGTATTGCATAGCAAAGGGTTACCCATCTTATTGACCAGCAATGGGATACTGTTAACACATTAACAGTACGCTCACAGGGTAAATACCTATGTTACAAATCAAATTACAACATCATCAAGCATTTTAGAAGAGACAGTACCTCCCTCTGGACAAAGTTTATATGACAAATTAGAAGATTTGTTTTACATTAAACATGAGATAGCACATCTTTTTTAAGTCCAGCCAAATTACTACAGGTATACTAAAGCTAATGAGACATTAAATAAACTGCAAAAACACCAGTTGCCAATAGATCAATGGTGGTAGGGCATGCTTGAGGTCTTGCCAAGGTAGTTTTGATTCTCTTTTTGTGATTGGCTGCATTAATGCAAATTACAATATACAGGTCACCTATCAGAAAGACAAAGTAACACAGGAAGAAATTCACGCTAAACATGCGTTAAGACAGAGTCAGGCGATAGGGCCATGACAGCAACTCAGGAATGTAAATCAATGAGACAGCATCTAGTCGACTTGATAAGTCAAAAATTCAAAGATAAAAGACCACCTAAGGCGACCAGTACAACATGGTTACTTCTGCATTCATTACGCGTTGTTTCTAACATCATTTATTGCCTTTGAAGAAGTAGATGGATGAAGTTAATGCTTGATATTTTGTATATGAGATATTTTGTAACTCTTTTTTATATATACGTCCTCAAGAGATGTATTGTTGTTGGTTGGTGAATATCATTCTGGACCTGCGCTGTAATTTTTAAGAACTCTTCAGAATAAAGATTGTTGGAATGCTTTGTTGATGAACTTGCTCGTTATGGGATAAATGACAAACGAATATGTTGCAGAATTCTTTTTCCAAAGGAAAAATCGGTAACCTTTTATTTAAAAATTGAAAAGTTACTCAAGCATATGCATTGAAGCATTTCCATAAGGTGCCCATTGGGCTCGAGTGCTTTTGCACCCCATGCAACGTTAAAAACTAACGTGCATGTAGAAGAAGAAAGAGAAAGAAGAAAGAATAAAAAGGCAGAAAAATTGAATTCCTGTGGACACTTCAAGTTTTTCTCCCTTTTTTCTTTTCGACCTTGCGCCACTCACCTTGAGTGGGCTCGATCGAAGCTATGACTAACTGTGTTTCTGCTTTTTGTGAGGTTGTTTCCTTGTCTGAGTCTGAAGTATCTGAGTGGTGATGCCGTTTGATCCCGCCCATACTCAAATCCTCACTTGCCTTCTCTGCTTGATTTGAATGGGACTGTGGACCCTTGTTTTCTGGTGTGGTTTCCTTCTGAGCCTCCTTCCCTTGGGCGGACTCAGCATTCTCTGCAAGGGTATCTTCCTCTTCTGCTTATGATTCTTCGTCCTCTGAGACAGGGGGGGGAAATTGCCATCCTTTCCTCTACTTCCCTTTCTGCTTCTTTTTACTATTTGCTTTCTTGGCTTCTGGACATGTGCTTTGCAAGTGTCTTGTCTGCCTACAGAGCCTACATCTGAATGCAGTGTTTTCGTAGTCTAGTCCTTGTAGCCAGTTTTGTTGTTTGTAGATCAACCTTATATTGTCCGGCAGTCCTTTGCTTAAATCTACTTCCACGCAAATGCGTGCAAAAGTGTAGACCCTTTCATCAATCCTTTCCAGATCTGTTTTGATATATTTCCCTATACTATTCCCAATTCCTTCCAATACTCGTTCACTCCAAAAGTGAAGGGGAAGGTTATATAGGCGGACCCAGACCGACACTTTGGAGACAGTCATTTTGTTTGGATCAAAATCTGGGAACCATGGGGTCATAAACAGCCTCGATGTTCCCCAAAACCAAGGGCCAGCGTTGATGACTGTATCTCTGACTTCCTTGGATGCAAATCTAACTATAAAAAACCCCTTGGAGCATAAATGTATGTCACATTCCATGGTCCAAGTGGTAAAAATCCAGTGAAATAGATCCATTGGCTTTGGCCAAAAACTGTTGAAACGGCATATTAGGGCCTGCGTTTCATAAGACTTAACGAAGTCGTCAAGCCCTGTAAAATCAAAGTTAAGGGCTAGAGTTTGCCCTAGCTGATCTACTATGTATGGCCTGGGTGTATATCCGCCTTGATCTGGAGAAGACCCTGAATCTCTGTTACCCTGTAAAATATTTTTGTAGGAGCCTCCCTTGGGTTGTTGCTGAGGTGCTGTCTTTTTCCCCTTGTCTCCTCCTGAGGAGCTTGGCTGTCCCTGAGGCAGGGCCCCTCCTCTCAGCCTGAACTTCAAAACAATGGATGTTTCTGGACTAATCTCATAGTTTTTCAGGGTTCTACTGTCCTGTAGGGAACACCTACCACTGACCAAATGTTGGATCTGAACAGGGTATCCCGTTAATGCTCATATTTGTTGTTTCAGCTGCATGATAGTTCTTTCTACATGTACCCACACTAAGCAAGTTTTCCCCTCAGGGGTTTTAATAAAAATCTGAAAACGAGTTAGTGTTACCTGTGGCCTGGGTGATGACTGAGTTCCTGGTCCGCCTAAATCGGAGTTGCGGCTATTTCCGGTTTGCTCTGGCTGTAAACGATCTTCCAGACCTGGCCTCATATAGAGTCGATCTTCCATTTACAGGTCTAGATCTATACACCCGATGCTCGTTCTGTACTCATTACCACCGAGATGTTGCCTAGGTTCTGCCTATTCTCTAATATTGGCCAGATCTGTTAGATCCAGGGCGGATCTGCAGTGTTTAGGCCAATCCATTAAGGGGGAGTGCAAATATGCGTCATGCAGACCCCCTTCTTTGATTTCAACGACCAATCCAGTGTGAAACCCTTCAGATCTCGGCCCTGTCGCGTATCTGGCTTTGGCCAAGCACTCTAGAGCAGAGCGCTGATCGGCAGAAAGACCGCCAAACTTCTCCGGCTCACAGCGCCTTGAATCAGCCTCCAGCAGAGTCCTGTCATACCTGACGAGAATATCCTTTATCTCCTTCTTCGACTACTCATCCGTGTACTTCTGGTAAAAGGCAAACAGTTCTTTCACAATGTATTGCCTAATGGCATTGATCTATGAGGTGTACCTCCCTCCTTTTACTCTGATTCTCATATCCACACCGGCGGACTCGAAAACCTTGTAACGGAGAATCTCAAGGTCAATCAGCTCAATGGGGTAGCCATTGTTCTTTATCAAACCTCGGCCCCGCTTGCAGTATGTCACGGCTGCGGCCGTCTTCTTCTGACCAAAGCACAAATCGAAATCCACTGCCGCCATTCTTCTTCGTCCGTCCCCATCATTGTCAATTAAGCTGAACGCCTCCTTCAGTTCGGAGATCTGCTCTTTAGTGAGCTGCTCAATGATTCTGGTCGCCTCCATCGCTCCATATGTTGCAGAATTCTTGTGCTACCTTATGGATCAATAAGTCTTTTTAATTCTCGTTTTACTGTTTCTATGTGTTATGTACCATCTGTATATCATATTCTCAAATTGCAGGAAAAAAGAATAACCCAGAATTTACTTTGTTGTACTCTGTGTTCAATTCCTGTCAATTTTTTATGTTTTCTACAGAACTAGCATAAGCAGGGATTCTTGATTGCTCCTGTCTCCCTGGTTCTTACACTCTAAATATAATTAAGGAATTCTAACTTCTCCATGGTAATATTCTTTCACTTTTCCCTCTGTTAGCTTAATGAAAGATTCTTAATTGTCTTTCATTCCCTGACACCATTTCATCTTAATTCCAACTTAAATATTGTTCCATGGGTAATTATCTTGCTCTGTAGTTCTTCCTTTTGCCAAAGAAACCATACCCAGAAATTTATTTTCATTGACTCCATTAACCAAATGGTCTGAACTTCCCACACTTTGCAGCTTTGTTCTACTGAATGTCACCTTCCAAACACTAAACAAACTTGTGCTTCATAACTAGCCTAACATACAGAAAAACAAAGCTAAATTACAAAGAGAGAGCCCTCTCTAGTTGCAGATTGGCTAAAATCTGTAGCTAAAAGACTAGTTAGTGGTTACCTCGGCCATATTCCCCTTTTTTTGAGCTTTCCTGGGGAACAACCTGAGTGATAACATATAGTTTTCCATTGTTTCTCAATAATAAAAAGGCCTTCGAGCCTCATTGTAACATAGTTCAAAAGGCATGTAGTCATCACATCCCTTCTTAGAGATAAGCTACCATCGCCTGAGCTAGTTTGTTTCATTCTACATGTAAATAGTTTTCAGTACCTGTTATTAATTAATTGAAGTTTTGTTATTTCGTTGTATCTCTGTGTTCTGTTTAAATCTTTATTTCATTTTGTTACTTCATAAATATAGATCACTAACATCTCAAAGCAGGCTTAGTAAAAATCATTAGATATCACCATAAAGAAAATCTCCTAAAGAAAGGTCACTTGTGGATTACTTCCCCATTTAATGTTATCTATGTTTTGCATAACTCCCTCAACTTAAAACACCATACAACTTACCCCCCTCACATTCTAAGCATGATCGTGGCATCCCACTAATTCCATGTAGTCTACCATCCAATGTGTTCCCTTATAAACATCTTTTTTCACAAACAAATAAAAATGAACAAATTTCTTAGGAACTATTAGAGATAGGAGCCATTTGTATTAGTGCTAGCCCTAGTCCTCATTTCTCATCATGGTATTAAAGAAGTAGGCCAATTCATGCATGCATATGGACTTCCACACTCTTAACAAGTTGTGATCAAAGATAAATTTCACATTCCCATCATTGATAAACTCTTAGATGAGCTTTATGAAGCACGAGTATTCACTAAACTTGATCTTTATTATGTTTATAACCAAATTCAAATTAAGGAAGTAGACATTCGAAAGTTGGCATTGCGCACATATGAAAAACATTATGAGTTCATGATGATGCCTTTTGTCTTTGTAATGTCACATCCACTTTTTAGAGCCTTGTGAATAATCTTTTTCAACCCTTTTTGTGCAATTGTGTGCTAGTCTTCTTTGATGATATCATGATATACAGCAAAAATTGGATGACACATGTGGCACATGTATATCAAGCATTATAAGTACTCTCCGACAATCACTTGTTTGTCACATGTTCCATATACTCTTTTAGAAATTTTGGAACTTTTGAAGTGCAATATTTTGGTCTCATTGTTAATAGCGAAGAAGTGTGTGCTGATCCCAATAGCATAAATATTGGCCATGCTTGCATACACTAAAAAAAAATGTCTTTGTTTGGGATGATGCAATAAAGTAGGCCTTAGAGGACACTATGTGTACTATGATGTCTTAGTCATTCTAGACTTCAATAAAACTTTCATCTTGGAATGTGATGCCTTGGGAAAAGGTATTGGCGAGGTGTTGATGCAAGAGAGGTGCCCATTGACATTCACTGATAAACAATTGTCTAATAGAAACTTGGGCAAGTATGCCTACAAGAAGGAAATGGCAGTCATCCTTTATGCAAAGGATATGTGACATCCTTAGCTCATTGATAGGTGGTAATATATCAAGATAAACCATAGGAGCTTTAGGAATTTTTTGGAGTAATGTTTGTCTTCTCTTGAGTAGCAAAAGTGCGTAACCAAGATGTTGTGTTGTGATTATGAGGTTGTCTACAACGAGGGAGAGAACATGGTGGCCAATTTGTGTCATGGAAATATAAGGAAGATGGATCCCTTTTTGCCTTATACTTAATTGATCCAAGAGAATCCCTAAAGGCCAAAAAAATAAAATTCCTCAAATCTCAAGGAAACCAGGGCCAAATCAAAGATCTCAGCACAAGAAATCCAACGACACAAATGATGCCTTAATTTGAGTTCATATGCAGAATGTATGCTCAGTCAAAGTATCGGTCGAACTTAGCAAAAGGAAAAATTAGTTGGGGCCAGATAAATTTGTACCAAGGCCAAATTTGGAGGTTTTGCCAAATTTAGCATGTTGGGGGCTAAAGTTAGCAGGGCTCCAGCGAAATGTTGAGATATCGCTACAGTTGGAGGAACCACCAAATCTGGCGGCATCCACTAAAATTGACAGCATCTAACTATGCATGAAGTGGACCAATTAGGTGTCAACATGTGGCCAAATAGAATGGTGCCACATGGAACCTTGAAAATGGCCAAATTTCCCCCCAACTGACCTTACCGGCATCGACTAAAGTTAATATCAGTTTAACAATTGTTTTATAATATATATAAAATGTTGAACAGTTATTGGCAATTTTTGTTATAACAAATGATAAATATACATATAATCGTGCGGCAGTTTCCAACGGTTAAACAATAGTTGGTTATAATTATTTTGTAATATAAAATAGGGTCCATTGGGTTCAAACAGGTAACCATACAGACTCAAGGGCCTATAGGCAATGTGTTAGCCAAATTGCCAAAGGGCGAAACTTTGTTAAGTCTATCGACACAACACTACTTAAATGAACCTCTTTTCAATCAAACAAACAGTGAACGAGTGGAGCCACGGGCCGAAAGAATGTGGATGTGCGCAAAACCAAAACAGGGTCAAAACCTTGTGGGTGTGATTCTGAGAAGAATATTCCCAAGGTATATTCCTTGGAATATTTTATAGAATATTCCCATAAGATTTTGTTATGGAATCTTGAGATTCTCTTGGGGGTCCAGAGTTGATGGTGGCAGAATATAGTTGAGTTTATACTCATTTTATTCAAAAATTTGCAAGAATTTCACTGTTGCAGCCAGATTTGGGATTTGAACAACCCTTTTTCAAGTCACACCTAGAATTGGAGGTTTAATGATGTATTTTTCCATGTACTTGCCTTTCTTTTTTTTGAGATGAATTAAGAGGCCTCTCCAATTTGAAGTTGGGACCAAAGACATAGGCCACATTGGGTGACCTCTGTTATCAAACGTTGGTGTATTTTCTTTATGGTCTCCTTTTATGTTTCTTCTTCTTTAAGTGTTTGCATTTATGGTTTTACATGCTCTTTTATGCAATTCTACTAACATCACTGAAGAAAAGATCTTGGATCATGTTGGTATCATAGAGGTATTTTCTTATGTGAATTGTGAGTGTGGAAGATAACCAAGGCCAAGCTCAAAGAGGGCAAATGAAAACTCAAGCATTTTGACCCAGATATTGGATGCACAACACAAATAAGGAAAATGGAGAATGACGATGTTCACACCGAGAATGACAAAGCTTTCTACAGGATGGAAAACATGGTAGACAATTTGTTTGTGAATTGTGAGAAGAGAATAACAAATAAGGAAAAGAAGAAGAAAGAGAAACTAGATGAAAATACTTTGGTAAATTAAGAAAATGGAGAAGAACCTCCTGAACCTCCATCTTCATCTTCAAATGAATGTTTGTCTTGTTTAGATTCTTCTCATCATTCTAATAGGCCTCATAGAAAGGATTCTAAAAAACCATTCTTTAAGTTAGATGTTAAATTTGATTTTCCCATGTTTAATGGGGAAGCTAATGTAGAAAAGATAAACAATTAGATTAGACAGATTGAAGTATATTGTTGTATACAATAGATTGAAGAGGATGAGGCAAAAATCTAGTTGGCATCTCTTTGAATGGGAGGCACAACTCTTGTATGGTGGGAGAGGAAGCTTCAGAAATGTAGTCAACATAATGGTAAACTCCTTTCTTCATGGTCTATGTTCGTTTCTACATTAAGAGGGCAATTTTATCCTTTGGGATGCCGACAAAAGGCCTTGATGGAATGGAAAAATATGAGACAAGGAAAAGGTCAGAATGTTCAAAGTTTCACAAAGGAGTTTAGCAAGCAAACATTGGCATCACTTATTCCTTTAGACTCACATGATACTTTGATGAAATATGTTGGCGCTTTTCATAGTTTTCCTTAGCATCCATTGTTGTTGTTTGATCCCACTACCCTTGATGAAGCTAGTGTGAAAGTTATTCATCTTGAAAGTGGGAGAGAGCATGAACCAAATGACCATGCAAAGAATATCAAAGCATTCAAGCAGAGAATGTTGAATTGATAAGACTACTACAAGAAGCACAAGAGGAGAAGCATGGATTGCAGCTTTAGTTACAAGCCATAGAAGAGGCCCTAAAATTTTTGAAATGCAATGAAGGCTTAGCGAAGCCATCATCACCCGCTTCTGAATCCACAACTAAGATAAGAAGTGGCAGTGATTCTTCATTTTCATGTCCTCATTATGATGATGATTTTTGTGCATTTCAAAGGTACACTACAAGTATTGGTTTGATGCTAATGAAGAATATGGGATATGGAGGAAAGGGCCTAGGAGTTAATGGCCAAGGCATTGTGAATCCCATCCAAGTGGTGGAACTACCTCGATATGCAAGATTGGATTATGTCAAACAAGAAGCTGAAAGACACTCCAAACCCACAGAGATAGGAGAGTCTTCAAGTGACCGGTCTGAGACAATCAAGGATGTTGAGAGAAAATCACAACCTTTCAATGATAGTGAGCATTTCAAAGGAAGAACTAACTTAATCTCACCTTGCCAGAGCTGCACCAGAGACAGACATTCAAGGAAGGTTATGTCACCTAGGGAAGAGACACAAAAGAAGTTCAAGAAATTCTAGAGGAAGAAAACCCCTTGCAACCATTGCAACAAAGGTGGACATCATAAATCCACATGTTGGAAGCTCAATGTAGAGCTACGCCCAAAGAAGGACCAAAAGCACATGAAAGCACATGCGAAGGAATTGACCAATGAAACAGTTCAACAAGGAAGCCAACTACATGAAGAAATCCCATTAGCCTAGTTAGGTAAGAGATAGAATTTTTAAGTAGTTAAGTACGGTCGCCATTGTAAATCACATGTTTATTTTAAAAGACCCCATAAATGGGAAAAAAATTGTAAAAGTGATGAAGTGTATAACATCACTTATGAATGCAACATAGTGGTATTTTGGCCTTTAGTTGGATAACAAGGGATATGGGTTCTATTGTAAAACTTGACTATGAGTGTTTTATAAACTCTTGGCAAGTAAGGTCTTGCTTGGAATCTTGCAAGTTGTGATACATGCATTAGATGCTACAAATTTACATATGGATACAGGTGTCGGCTTCGTCATTCTGGTTTCAAAATACAAAGGTGAAGGAGTAGAAAGTGTGGCCTATCAGATACATTTGTTACGCAGGTCAAGAAAAGGGGGAGTACATCAACTTACAACACCTCTTTATACTTTTGGAGCACCAAAAGATTCTCAATGGGAAGGAATGATCCAAGAGGATCCCTAAAGGCCCAGAAATAAAAATCCTTAAATCTTAGTGAAACCAAGACCAAATATAAGATCTTATCACAAGGAATCCAACACTGCAAACTATGCCTCAATATAAGTTCGTATGTGGAAGTTATGCTCAGTCAAAGTTCCAGTCAAACTTGCCAAAAGGACAAATTTAGTTGGTGCTAAATAAATTTGGACCAGTGCCAAAGTTGGCAGTCTGACCGAATTTGGTGGCTTTGGGTTTAAAGTTAGCAGGGCTCTAGTTAAATGTAGTGATACCACTATATTTGGAGGAGCCTCCAAAGCTTGCGACATCTTCTGATTGGGCATGAAGTGGACCAATTGGGTGTTGACACGTGGCCCAATGGGATGGTGCCATGTGGCAACTCGAGAATGGCCGACATGGCCCCCAACCGACCTTGGTGGCACCGGCTAAATTTAACGGGGGCTTAACAATTGTTTTATAATATATATAAAGCTTCAAATGATTATTGGTGATTTTTGTTATAAAAAATGGTAAATATACATATAATCGGGCAGCGGTTTCCAATGGCTAAATAATGGTTGATTATAATTGTTTTGTAATATGCAATAGGGTTTGGCGAGTTTGAACATGCAACCCTACGAACACAATGGCCTATACGCAATGTGTCAGCCAAACCACCAGGCGACATAACTTTGTTAAGTTCATCAGTGTGACACTATTTAAATGACCCTCTTTTCAATCAAACAGATAATGAATAGGCGGAGGTACAGGCCGACGGAATGCAAATGCGTGCAGAACCAGAATAGGGTCAGAACCCTGAGGTGGAACCCTATGGGCATGATTCCCAAGAGAATATTTCTAGGGTATATTCTTTGGAATATTTTCCAAAATAATCCTAGAAGATTCTATTATGGAATATTGAGATTCTCTAAGGGGTCCAAAGTTAATGGTGGCAGAATATAGCTGAGTTTATACTCATTTACTATGAATTTCGCAAGGATTTCACTGGTGTAATCAGATTTGAGATTTGAGCAACCCATTTTCAGGTCACTCCCAAAATTGGAGGTATAATGATGTATTTTGTCATGTACTTGCCTTTCTTTTTAGGCAACTCTTTATTTTATCTACTAGACTTATTAAGCAAGAAATATATAATCTCGAGCTTCTCAATCTGTGCTATTGGGTTGGTTTCCCAACAAGCAGGCTAGTAGTACAAAGAACTATCATTTGTAATGTTTGTTTCGGTAAAAAAATAGCGGACTTTACACAAAAAGAGGAAGGAAAAAGTGACACCAGAAGCTAGTGCCCAAGATATTTGGCCCCTAATAAATCGTTTAACACATTGGATAGGTTGCATACATATTGGCTCTCTTAGCCCACTCTGACATCCCATAATCTTTCTTCTATCCTATTTGATAAAAGCAATAGTGTCAAATTATCGAGTATTGACCATCTTCCATGACTTTGATAAAGAGGGTTCCATTTGGTTATAGTTTGAGGTTGTACTAGACAAAAGAGAAAAATGATTACACTAACACATTATCCAAGGAACATTGACATAGTGGAAGGATACACAGCCCGAAGATGCCACCTAGAATAAATAATGATTTCACAATAGTTTCCATGCTTCTAACCGTAAGCTTTGAAGGCAGGGGCATGTTAGGGTCCTACCCCAACCTCCTTGATTTGTGGTACTTTGTAGTTAATTAGTTAATGTGTGTGACCATCCTCTTTAAGCCCACCAAGTAGTTGGTACTCATTAATGTTGGGACTACTAGTGGTTAGGGTTTGGGTTGGGTGAACTATTTAGAGAAGTAATAATTTATGTTATATTTTGTCAAGCATTTTCATTGTGTCTGAGCTCTTCTCATTTGGACGTTGCCCCCTTAAAGAGGTCAATGAGCATTGCTCAGTTTTAATATTATCAATATAAGGGTTGATTTTCTATATTTTTTATACTCTTGTTCTTATAATTTATATTTGTTACAATATTTCTCAATTCATTGTTTTGACTAGATAAGTGCATTACAAATGTAGACATCTTAGTTATTTTTCTCTTAATACTGAAGTCTCTCCATATAATCAAAGTTGTATATTTAGAATGCATGTATATTTGTGTAGATCTCTATGACTATGTATAATGGTGCTTCTTTCCTTGTTATCAAATGTTAGTGGACCATGGGTGTTATTTTTTGGCTTTTTACAACATAGTTGGGCACAATTTTGAATGCATGATAATTTCTTTTGTATTTACATGGCATATTTTAAATGTATCAAAATCATTTCTCCTTGAAATAAAATTTGATATGAGATTTTTTCCAAAGAAAAAAAATAACATAGACATGTAACTATAATATACTTATATGACCTAGATATATACAATTGTATAAATGCAATACCCACACACATATTTGCAATAGCTTAATATAATTATAATACATACAAGCCCACGATATGTATGTAAGTTCACCAAGGTGTAGTTTAGTGGTAATTTGGAGAAGTTGTTGTGATGAATACTTAGGTTGAAATTATAGAAAACATGCTCCTCCCTTGTATGGGGTTGACTAGTTGTGGCTATTGTTGTAGCCTTCGGGCATTTGGGTTGGTTTCCCCTTGTTAAATAGGGTTCATTATATTGCATACTCACGTGTATCCTTGTAAGTGGTGTTGGTGGAAATTAATGTAATTTACATTGGCTTGATACCATCATTGTCACCCTTAGTTATTATGTTAATCCCTATATAAGCCCCATACTAATCCTAAAACCCCTTATTAAGCCCTAGATATTGAGTTAGTGCATTTGTATTTTTAGATTGATATGTCGGCTAGAACCTTTCATTGTACCACTTCATTATAATTGTACCATTTGTCTCCTATATGTGTGTGTGTGTGTGTGTGAGAGAGAGAGAGAGAGAGATAAGAGCTATGATTCTAAGGTTTTGTTGCTTCAAAAGGGACATCTCATAATTTTCACTATAATATTTTTGGGGCAATGTATTGGAATGTAAAAAATTGAGAAGATCAAGAGAACATATCAACATACGTCTAGTAAAAAAAATAGATTCTAGTTTGCTACACTTTCAAAGATATACCCTATGGAATTTAGGGCTTGTGAATGGTCTTGGAATCAAATTCAAATGAGTGATCTTGTAATTTTTTCTATAATTCTTTTTATGGGAAGATTCAAAACATGAAATATTGAGCATGTTGACCTCTGGTAAAAATATTATATTTTTGGGGTGGCAAGTGCGGGGTAGGGGCGATCTTTTTCCCTAGAGGACAAATAGACTTAACATATTATTAGGGACCACGGATAGCTACAAACAACCAAGCTAAACTTTATGGGCTCTATGACGGGCTATCTCTAGCCTTGGAAAAGGGAGTAAACTCCATAACAATAATCAGGGACTCTAACAACACTATTTGATATCTAGTGTTGAACACCACTCCCATAGACATGATCCCAAACTCAATTCTCTCCAAGATCAAGCGGAAAATCTCCTCCTTTTCCAAGTACCAAACATTCCATATATACAAAGAACTCAACTCCTTAGTAGACTCAATGGCAAATCAGGCAGTGCAATTACCTCTAGGAACTCTCATGGTGAATGGGTCCCTCATTGAAGCACTCATATCCTAATCACCTTTTATTAATGTTAAACACCATTTATAAATGAAAAAAATAACTTTTAAGGGGGTGGGGGGGAAGTGGCTTCCACCCTTGATAAACCTAGCGAAATGTGTAAGGCGATGAGGATTAATAGTCACTCGTCACCTCGCATTAGAGTATTAAACAAAGCAAGTGCTTCCTACATAGCTTAGCTAGTTTCAGATATGCTGGATCCTGGGAGT
The DNA here is from genome assembly GCA_000404065.3 of Pinus taeda. NCBI lineage: Eukaryota > Viridiplantae > Streptophyta > Pinopsida > Pinales > Pinaceae > Pinus > Pinus taeda. The sequence continues at coordinate 30,832 of APFE031352880.1, forward strand.
GAAATAACACTAATGAGGTGGGTTCATACCAGTACATCATAATGCATTTGAATGAGGCATTTATGGATGTAGTTGGTAGTGTGGATATATTATGACAAAGGACACACACCATGTGAGATCTTACTCTTCGATGGATTGATATTCCAAACCATAATGAGTAAATACTAGTTTGCTCGAGTTTATTATTATCTAATTGTATGTCGAATGCTATTATTTTTTGTTCTACTTAGGATTGTTGCGTACTACTAGTGGTATAGCTAGTGGTCACCATAGATTGTGATGTAAGACAATTGGCTTTGGTCAACTAGCAACAAGGGTAACAACGTTTGTGCTCAGCCAGGAAATTCACCAAGGTACTATGCTCTCTTATCTCTCGTATTTCATTTTGATTTATTCAATATTTTATAGCTTAATTTTCTTGAAGGATATTTTGCACTCTTTGTTGGTGTCTATGAGGGGATCTCTATGATTTTAGGAGTGGTGTTATTTTGCCTGTAATCTTTCTTTGGAACTGTCTAAGTTTTATTCATTGTGGGAATTTCCCTATTTCTCTATGTTTTTGTGGGCTGAGTTTTGGGGGGATATTGTTAGCGAGATTGTGTGAAAAGTGACCTTCCTTATTTATGGTTGGTGGGGAGACTTCCATTTTAGTGGAAAGTGGTGGTGGGATTGTGGAGAGACGACATATCAGGTTATCTAGGAGCTCAGTCCTAGTCATCTACTACGTTGTAGATTGTGCCCCTTGAGGAGGACCTTTATTTATAATAGTAGCATCACTTTTAACTAGTAATTGATAAATATCAATGTAGTTATGGAAGCAGAAAAAAGAAAAGCAACCACCAGGCGATCAAAGAGCTCTCTAACAAGCTCAATTTTACAATTAACACATTGAATGTGAATGAAAGTCAACTCAATGAGCTTCATATGGATGTCAATTGACTTGGGGAGTATATTACAACCTTCCTTTCAACTTACCAAGATCATTGTACCTCGGCTCAATTATCCTCAGCTAACTCAGTGATCCCTATCATATCTTACCTAAATCAGGTGTTTGATGACCCTGAAGTTATTGTAATAGATGACTAATTTCTATTTAGGATGTAATAGATTCAAAATCAAACTTTTTGGCAAGATCTTTTATTAGAGTTTACACAAGTAGAACAATTTTCTACTATGTAAGAAGGATCAGAAGATGAATAATAAGCCTCCTAAGGCTAGGTGGTCCTCATAAGGACCATTTACTTGCATATATTTGTACTTCTATTCTGATACAAATTTCACATAATATAATTTTTGTTGTTACTACTAAAAAATAAAATTGTATTCTATTTCATTATAGTTTTAGAGATATATCATGTGGACATTCGCGTTTGTGAATGGTCCTGAATCAGTTTCAAACGAGTGATCATGGAATTTTCTCTATAACTTTTTTGGGGAGACTTCTGACTATGAAATTTATAGATATTTAAGGACACATATTGAAGTACCTCATGTAAAAATTTCATAATTAGATTTGAAGAATTGGACATGTGGCATGCTATACAAGTTTGTTATTGGGAAGAGGCCAAAAATCAACAAGTTTTGGGAAAGTTACCATTACTCTAACATAGCATGTGAATTTTTGGTAAGACCTGTGGAATTGCAAAGAAATCATAATAGATTACTACAAACCAAAATTGTAGATTCAAAAGGGCTTAAATTTCGAAGATATATTAGGACAAAGGTCAACCAATGAGATAGTCTACAAATTAGGGTTTTGAAAGGTATATAACTTACAATTGGCATCGCTTTTGATTAGAATATATATCTTTGGTAATTCAAAATTTGTGATAAAGAGGAAAGAGAGGAGCATTGTTATTTACTCACATGGATCCTAAGGGTGCTTCAAAAGTTACTTCACTGCTTAAACTTCTAGAAAGTCCATCCATGACTCATGAAGAAATAGAAGATGTCTAGTACTAGGTATCCAAGTTGGAGGGTCATTTGTCACATATGGAGGAAAGAGGGACGGGAAACAATGAATAAAGTAAAATTTCAAGAAAGAAATACATAACTCCATAAAGGAAGAAATACAATAATCCATGACTAAAAAAAAAATTACAAACCATATTATTAAAGGATATCCCTAAAATGGATATGGAGATCCAGGGAAATCATGAAAATAATGAGAAGCATGGTGTTGAGATCCAATCACATATGAATATTTTATCACATTTGGAGAGAACAAATATTGAATCTAAAAACCACAATCATGGCTTTTCAATCTAAGATCCACATCATTTGGAATTCAAGTCATCACCAAGGAAATAATACATTCCAAAGATTGACATGAGGAAGTTTGATGATAATGATCCTATAACATGGATATTCTACATGGAGTAATACTTTGATCTACACCAAGTGATAACCTTACAAAAGGTAAATATGACATCCATGCATTTCGAACAAGATCAATTTGTATGGTACCAATGGATTTCTGAAAGGAAAAAGGATTATCTTGGTCCATTTTTATAGAGGAATTGATAACAAAGTATGGGGATATTAATAGAAATGCATTCTTTAGTTAATTGGTAAATTTTCAACAAAAGGGTTCAATTACATAACACATTCAACAATTTGAAAAGTTGAGTCTTAGGTTAAAGAACATTTCAAAGGAGAATTTGTTGGACCTCTTTATGGGAACTTTAAAGGAAAGTATCCTACAAAAGGTGCATCTCTTTGAACCTAAATCCTTGGAGCATGCTTTTAGTCTAGCAAGGAAAGTTGAAACTAAAAATATGGCAACTAGAAAATTGTTCACTAATAGCTATAGAGAACATCATCCTCCCTCTCCTAAATCGACATAGTTGACACCTCAAAATGCATGAAAGAAGAGAAAAAGGACTACGTTTCAACTCTAACAACAAGTACAATAATGGGCATAAATTCAATGACGATAAATTATTATACATACACTATGAAGATAAAGAAGATTAAGAATGGGACCATCACAAAATCTAGATCTAGAAGGGATCGCTCCAACAATATCTTATCATGCATTGGTCGACATCAGTACTCAACAAACACTTGAGATGGAATAATATGTCAAAAAGAAAAAGGTAACAATGTTGATTGATTTAGGTGGTACCCATAACTTCATCAATTACAAGTGGGAAAAACTTCTTGGACGTAACCCTAGATCTTGAGAAGGGCTATCAGGAACATCCAACAACAAAAATTCAGGTAATGATCATAGATGGAGGTACCCTAAATTGTTCAAGTACCATACTATTAAGTTGAATATAGGGGAGTATTTATTGGATATTCCTATGATTACAATCTAAATGGGTGATGTTGATGTTGTATTAAGGGTCCAATTGTTACAATCATTTTGAATAATGGCCCTTAATTTTCAATATTTTTTCATGATATTTTCCTCAGAAGGAAAGGAAATTGAGCTTAGAGGTATCCAAGGGAAACCCCTTAAAGTGATAAGCTCCAATTAAAAAAAAAAAAAAAATTGCTAAAAAAAATGGACAACATGGTGTAATTGCATAATTGTGCTCATTATATGTTCAAACATCTATATCCTGTGCTCCAACAGATCCCCTAAAAGTTGTCAACAACCTTTACAAGGTATATTGGGATATGCCTAAGGGTCTTTCACCTACATGAGATCATGACTGTGCTATTCATTTTCAACATGGAAGTGCACCACCTAACATTGGGCCCTATAGGTATCCATATGCACATAAGAATGAGATTGAGCATATGGTTTAAGGAATGTTAGAGGTTGGCATCATTAACCCTAGCTAGAGTGCTTTCTCTTCACCAATGGTGATGTATACAAAATTATGGTTCATGTCATATGAGTCTAGATTACAGATGACACAACAAGATGACAATAAAGATAAGTTTTATATTCATGCATTTGATAAATTATTAAACAAATTGCAAGGAACAATTTTGTCTACTAAGTTTGATCTTTGTTTTACATGTCATCAAATCAAAATGAGGAAAGAAGACATTCCCAAAACAACCTTTATAACAAATGAAGGTCATCATGAGTTTTTGGTTATGGAATTTGGACTTACTAATGCACCTTCAACATTTCAAAGCTTGATGAATTATATTTACAAACCATACCTTAGAAAATTTGTGTTAGTATTTTTTGATGGCATACTAATATAGAAAATCTTGGGAGGAGCATGCACAACATGGTAATAGGGTCTTAACATTATTGAATGCAAAAACTATATACAAAGCCTTCCAAGTGTGCCTTTGGGGTTCAAGAAGTAGAATATTTGAGTCATATTATATCCCATGAAGGTGTCAATGTGGACCCTAACAAAATAAAAACTATGAAGAAATGGCCAATCCATAAAACCTTGAAGGAACTCATAGGAATTTTGAGGATTGATAGGATATTACTACAAGTTTCACAAGAATTATGGTCAAATCGTAACACTTTCAAGAAAATTATTGAAGAAGGAAGAATTTTCTTGGACTAAAGAAACAACCAAATATTTTTACAAACTTAAAGAGTCTATGCGCACAACTCCCATCCTAGCCACACTTGACTTGGAAAAAACCTTCATTACGGAGTGTGATGCCTAAGGCCATGGCATTGGTGAAGTTTTGATGCAAGAAGGAGGGCCCCTTGACTTTAAATGTATTGAACTTAAAGGAAAGAAATTACTCGGACACATCTGTGAAAAAGGAAGTTTGGAAATACTACATGTAGTTAAGATTAAAGAAATGGTGTCCATACCTAATAGGAAAACACTTCAAAGTAAAAACATATTATGAATTTTTTAAGCACTTCTTGAAATAGGGGGGAGTTGAGGGAGTGAACGGTTGTGGGGCTAAACCCTAGCCACGCTACCCCTTTGGTGCATGCCTTCCTTCTTATGAGAGGCAGAGGTTTTTCACCTATTGTGAAGCTGGAGTCAAGTTCGTGTGGTTTCCTCATTGTTTTGTAGGGTTTGGTGGTGTATTTCTTGCTCGTGGATTGTGGTGGCCTTTTTCTCAAGGTTCTTTCCTCCCAGTGTGTGGCTCTTTACTGCTTGGGACTATGTTTGTGCACCACTATTGCTTGTATTAGTTGTTGGTGGTGCCTTTTCACTCATCATAGGTGTTTCCTTGCAGGTGTTTTTTGTGGCCTTTCTACAGGGTATGGCTGCGCTATTTCATTCTTGCTCGCTGCTTGGTTTTTCAGGCTTATTTTTAAGGGCTCCTTAGTGGCCTATGCCTAGTTTCTAGTTTATTTTTTGCAGTACAACATGTCTTTTATTATTTTCCGAGGTCATTTTTGTCCTCTTATTTTGGTGTTTTTTGACCCTACCTCTATTTTTATAGGTTTCTTTGTTTGTAGCTCCTTTTAGGATTTTTCCCAATAGGCCTACGTGGTCGAATATCTTGTATTATTCAAATCTACGGTCTAGGCTTTTTTGCCCGTAGGGTTTTCATATTGTCTTAATGTTATGCCTTTTTTCACAGTTCCTTGGTTGGAGAGAGCTCTCTAGAATGTGCTAGTGCATATATGAAATTTAATTCTCTTCTTCTTTAATGAATACAATTATGCATCATTTTTCAACCGAGGGAAAAAGAGCACTTCTTGAAAGAAAGACTAGCTTCAAAAGAGAAACAAAAATGGGTTATGAAGATGTTAGGTTATTACTTTGAAATTATTTGCACAAAGGGAAAACAAAATATTGTGGCAGATTCACTTGTAAGTTAAGAGGAATATACAAAGGGTTTACTAAGTACTATTTCCATTCCACAATCAGACTAGGTGGAAGAAGCAAATATGGAATGGAAGCAAGATCATTCAACAACTATAGGAGGACCCTAATGTAGTAGACAATTTTATGTTGGAGAATGCTTTTTGTGGTATTAAGATCACTTATACATATGTAATAATTCTCAATTGAAACAATAGGTCCTTTTGGAATTAAATACTTCTCCTCTACAAGGACATTTAAGGTTCTTGAAAACATACCATAGACTCAAGAATATTTTTTTCAAGAAGGTCTTAAAGCATATGTGCAAAATTTTATCGTTGAATGTGTGGTATGAAAATAGAATTAGGGAGAGACAACCAAGACATCAATACTCTTACAACCATTAGTCATACCAAGCCAACTTTAGGAATAAGTTTCAATGGATTTTATTACAAGTTTACCCGAATATAAAGGAAATAATGTCATTATGCTAGTAGTTGATTGAATAATAAAGCATGCCCTTTTTTCTCTCTTTTTAATCCTCTCAAAGCAATTACAGTGGCAAAAGAATTCATGGAAATAATCCAAAAGCTACATGGAATATTGAATATCACTAGAAGTGATAGAGATATGATTTTCATTTGAAAATTTTGCATTGAATTGTTTTATTTTTTGGGCACTTAATCAACTCACAACTTATCTTACCATCCTTAATCTGATGGCTAAATTGAGAACATGAATAAACGTTTAGAAGGATATCTACATTTCTTTGCATCAGATAAACATAAACAATGGGTCAAGTGGTTTCCCTTTGCATAATGGTGGTGCAACACATCCTACCATACTTCATCAAAAGCATATCCATTCATGGAAATTTATGGATATCATCCTCCTTCCATCATATCACTCTTGAAAAGGGATTGTAAAGGTTCAAAAAGTGGAGGACCACATGGGGCACCAACAAGTGGTTCTTAAACTATTGAAGGAGAATTTAGTTATAACACAAAATATGATGAAACAACAAGGAGAGAAACATCATAGAGAAATAGAATTTGAGGTGGGGGATTGTGTTAGGTAAACTTGAGTTGGGCAGAGTCAAAGTTGACCAGGTTAAACAAGTGACGGCTTTGGGGCACATGGTATTGTGCACCCATAGTATTTTGCCCGTCGTATTATATGTAATGGAGCTTATAAAAGGCTGGAAGGACTTCATTGTAATGCAAGACCTGTAGGTGAGCGGTAAAGGCTCACTTGGTCAGATTGGCTAGGGTTTTGGACAATGCTAATGAGATCTTATTAGGTTGGGTTTTTCCCTGGATTTTGGGTTTTCCCACATAAACATTTGTGTTTATGTGTTTATGGTTGTTGCTGGTTATTTTCTTATATATATTCCTCTCAGTAATTATTTATGTTATGCAATAAATTTCTTAACAACTGGTATCAGAGCCAGATATTGGCTTCAAAGGGATTCTTTGATGCCCGGGGTTTATAGTGCTTGATGAGATCAATGCAGCCTTTTTTACAGATCTGGGTCTAGAAAATAATGGTGGAACAATCGTACGTGGAATAACCTCGAGGAGAATGTGCGGAAGATAGTGTTGTAACTGCCAAGGATCGTAGTGCATTTGCGATATTTCCCAGTTTGGAACATGCTGACGAATTGTTCAGGATTCATGCGGCTATTTAAAGAAAGTTGAGAGATACCTTCTCGTAATATTAAAATTCAAGGCTGATTTTGTTCGGAGCTTTTTCGTAGGGAATCGATAAGGGATATTTCTTGTGTGTTCTATGCTATGTCAAAAAGGATGAATAGAACAATCATGGAGCGTGCAAGGTGCATGAGATTGCATGCAAGATTGCCTTTACAGTTTTGGGTAGATAGTGTAGATACTGTTGTTTATCTAATAAATAGAGGGCCTTCAAGTTCCTTGGATGGTGGTGTTCCAGAGGAAGCATGGACATGTAACAAGGTAAACTACTCTTTTTTAAAGCCTTTTGGTTGTGAGGCCTTTGTCCATATTGATAAAGAAAATAGAACAAAGCTTGAGGCAACGTCAAAAAAATGTACCTTTATTGGATATGGTGTTAGTGATTTTGGTTATCGCTTGTATGATTACGAAAATCACAAAATCGTTAGGAGTAGAGATGTAATATTCAATGAAAAGGTCTTGTATAAGAATTAGTTGCAGGAAAAGAAACAAGAAAAAGAAAACAAGGAATACACAGTCCTTGATGAAATTACTGAAAAAGTAAAGGTGCCTGAAAATAATAATAATCAACAACAGCAACAGGCACCCCAAACACCTGAAAGGGTGTTAGAAGATCTACAGATAAGTATACCCCCTGAACGATACTCTCCTTCATTATATTATTTATTGTTGACTGATTCTGGTGAACCCGAATGTTATGATGAAGCAATCCAGGTTGAAAGCAAGAAGAAGTGGGAGGTAGCCATGGAAGAAGAGATGGACTCCTTAATGCATAACCAGACTTGGGACTTAGTCAGGTTGCCAGCAGGAACAACTACATTGAAGAATAAATGGGTTTACAAGCTGAAGGAAGAAGATGGAGGAAAACAGAGGTACACAGCTAGACTTGTGGTGAAGGGGTTTGCACAGAAGAAAGGTATTGATTTTGATTAAATATTTTCTCCTGTTGTTAAAATGACTTCAATTAGAACTATTTTAAGTCTAGTAGCAGTTGAAGATTTGCATCTTGAGCAGTTAGACTTAAAGACAACCTTTTTCCATGGGGATTTGTAGGAAGAGATATATGTTGCAGCCACAAGGATATGAGGTGAAAGGGAAGGAGAAACTAGTGTGCAGGTTGAAGAAGAGCTTGTATGGCTTAAAACAGGATCCAAGGCAGTGGTATCTAAAATTTGACAAGTTTATGTCCGAACAAGGTTATACTAGATGTCACTTTGATCATTGTGTTTATCTGAAAAAGCAAAATGATGGCAGCTATATTATATTGTTATTGTATGTAGATGACATGCTTGTTGCAGGGTCTAACATGCAGG